>JBBPCZ010049643.1:0-12896 GCA_037974445.1 Brycinus macrolepidotus
AGAGAGAGAGAGAGAGAGAGAGAAGAAATGGGAGGCAGAGAGAGAGAGAGAGAGAGAGCGAGAGGGGGAGTGGGAAGAAGACGGAGAGAGAGAGCGGGAGGCAATAAGAGAGAGAGAGAAAGAGAGAGAAAGAGAGAGACAGGAAGAAGCGGGAGGCAGAGAGAGACACACGCACAGCGAGAGGGAGAGTGGAAATAGAGAGGGAAAAAGAGAGGGGGAGTGTGAGAGTGAGAAAGAGGCAGATAAACAGAGGAATAATAATGAAAAGAAAGAGAGAGAGAGGGAGAGGAACAGTGGGCATGGAAGGAGGAAGACAGAGAGAGAGAGAGAGAGAGAGAGAGAGAGAGAGAGAGAAAGAGAGAGAGAGGGAGAGAGACATACACAGAGGGATGGGGGAGCGTGAGAATGAGAAAGAGGCACATAAACACAGAGGAATAATAAGAATGAAAAGAGAAAGAAAGAGAGGGAGAGGAACAGTGGGGATGGAGGGAGGAAGACAGAGAGAGAGAGAGATGGGATGGAGAGAGAGAGAGAGATAGAAAAAGATAAACAGAGATGGGATGGGGTGAGTGAGAGTTGTGTAGTCAGTGGTGAGGGACTCGCTGGTAGGAAGATAAAGAGATTTAGATAAAAAAAAAAGAGCATGTTGGAAAATTTTCACCGAGATTGACTCACTTTGCGTCAGGCTCGTTAAGGCAAATAAGCAGAAGTTCAGGAGAGGTTGAACGAACTGGCATCTCATTTGTGCAACAACTTTTGTCTAATTTGGAAGGGGAATGGAAGGAGAGACAGAGAGAAAAAATAAGAGTGGGGATGTTATTTCAAATCACATTCCTGTCAAGCTTCCTACAATCAAATCACTGTAAAAGCAACAACATCAGAATGGGCAAGATGATTATGTATGAATATTGTATTCTAGAATAGTTTTAGGTAAATAAGACTGACATCACTGTTTAGATGTAACAAAACTGTAATTGCAATGTTATAACAATGTCATAACGTTGTTATTCTCATTCTAAAGGTTTGGGCGTAGTTATTGAACATTACTGGGTTTTAACAGGCTGATACCAATAAAACTGCTGGTCGCTGATATCGATGGCAATAATACTGGCCAGCTGGGTTCAACTGTGTGATGCCACCATGTCAAATCTACCACCTCAAACTGTCATGGACGACTGAGAGTGTTACATTTTTATCTCCTGAATGATGGAGTGGAACTGTCTGTACTCTATATGTTTTTTCAAAATGAGATGCCTTTTGATTTTTGGTACGATGCAAAGGATAAAGATTTGTTTTGCAAACAGTAATTCTTCTCTAATCATTTGAAAAATTAGCATCTGGTGTGCATAGCTTTTAAACTAAACAGTATTTTGTTTTTGGTATGTCGCAGCCTTAATGCTCAGAGACCTCCAGAGTCTGATTGCAGTAATTGCATGATTCCAGCCTTGGCAAGGATCTAAACAAAAGCCATTACTACTGCCTCCAGCCACCTAATGACCTTCCTTCAAGCTCAATCTTCTTAAGTAAACCTCCGTCTGATCCTGGAGAGGCTAAAGGGCACCTGCTATTGGTCTTACCAAAGGCAAAGGACTTGTTTCATTAGGAAGGGAGTCCTTATGGTTAGAAGACAAGAGGTGTGATAGTTATCAAACAGTTTTACAGCAGTAGATTTGGTATATGAAATATAAAATTACAAAATGATGTAGTGGAAATTCATGAGGTTGTTTGTTGGAGAAAAAAAAGATCACATAGGTCAAAATGCCACAGACGTGGTGAAGATTACAGCTGATTAGGAACGGAAAGGTGGATTTGGTGGATTGTGAGATTAGCTGAGCGCACTCTAAGTGGGCACAATACATATGGCTTCCCTTTTCCTTATTGAGCTGTTTGCTTCTTCTTAGGATTCCAAATGGAATGGAGAAACCAATAAACCGACTTCAGTCATTGGATTTGCCTAATTTGTTTGTGTAATTTAATACAAAAAACTTGTATAGATTTACTTTGACCTCTCTTTCTCTCTCTCGCACGCTCCCTCACCTTTCTCCCTGCCCCTCAGTGCTTAGGGGTCAACCCTACCTAATGACAGATCAAAGGATCAGAAGGTCAAGGAATCTCTTTTACATCAAATGATCCTTTATCTGCTCCAGTATGGCGGAACGCACATGACTATTGTCTGTAATGACTAAATGAGAAGCTACCGATTGGTGGGTGAAGAGGGGACTCTGGCGATCTATTGCTTTCCTCCTGTCAGTGTGTTATCTGTCTTTAGAGACTGATTTATGGAGCCACAGTCCCACTAGACAGTCAATTAACCTTCAAGAGTTCTGGGAAAAACATAGAGACCGGTTCATTCAGGTCATGTGTCCAAACACAAGAAGTAACACATAAAAATGCAAAGTCTTCTAATGACAGTTACTCTGTGAGGAAGTGATATTTAACATGATATTTAAAACAGTTTTAACCCTTATAAGTCCCAGTTACTGCAATAGCAAAAGTATGTTGTGCGTCAAAATTTCTCAATCTTCTTTCAAAAGACAGGCATTCACAGGATTTATCTTTTTCAACACTTTTCTCTCACAATTTAAGCTAAAAGAGAGCTGATGCTTAAGAACTCATGGGAGCACTTTAAATTATTGGACAATGAGCAAAATGTGTTGATCTCTGGCAGTGCTGAAGGGGGAGAACATTGGAACAGGGTTTGAAGTTAATTTTGAAGTTAACTTTCTCACCACTCTTCTCAACCACCCCCATAGACCAGTCGTGTCTCTTCACTTGACTTGCATAAGAACGATGTCTTCTTGTTTTAGATGTGGTCCCTTGTTGTGCCACTTGCAACTAGTCTACAGAGTGCTCAGACATTCTCAACGCCATCTTTCCTAAAAGGTGTCCGCCAAGTTCTGCACCTCCTGATGTCTCAGGATTTCTCCTTTCCCACATCCAGAAGGAACTGGAGCTGGAAGACCACTTTTCTGCATAAGTAGCAGAGCAGGAGGTCTCCTAATAACTAGAACCAGTATCAGAAAACTTTACTGATCCCGGAGGAAATTTCTCATGTTACGACTGCACAGACACACAGAGACAAGAAAAATATAAATGATAAACTCAAAAATAAAAGTCAAATAAAAACTCAGCAGATACTCCTAAAACACTCTGTACTAAATACACTATGCTATACATACAAAATGCTGGGATATAAATACTATAGATAAATAACTTGCTGCTAAGTAATTTACTAATAACACAAATAGCGGTATGGAGTTATTCTCTATACCAAGTCCATTATTACATGTAATCAGTAAGAGATCAGTAATAGATCAGTAATATTAATATAAATAGTAATATTTCACATGGTAAGACTATTGACATAGTAATGATAACATATTGCACATAATGATAATGATTTAAAACCAATAAGAAATTGCACATCTACGTATAAGTAGCAGCAGGTTATTGTACAGATTATTGTGTGGGTGTGTGACAGGGGGAGGTGTAACAGAGTCTGATGGGGAGGAAGGATTTTCTGTGCCATTTAGTGGAGCACTTTATGCTGGTGAGTCTGTGGCTAAAAGTGCTTCTCAGTTCAGCCACAATACTGCGGAGTGGGTGATCAGCATTGTTCATGATGGACAATATTTTTTTTTTTAAATCAAGAAAAATTATTTATAAAGGAGTGCATTTATAAAGCTAGATCCACTCATAGATTTGATAACCTCAATTGGTATGGCTCTTGTACACATGCATCATAACAGCACAGCCCACCATTTGCTGCCTGGAACCGTTCAGCTGGGAGATTTGACATATGCTGTTCTGTTTCACATCTGAGCCTTTTCCAACTTGAAGAGTATGCCATTTATGCACCATTTATGTCCTACAAGCCACCATTCATCTGCTCGAATGGCTCCCTTTGTATGGTGTCTTTAGTGTAACTTGTAGCTTTTTCATACTATCTTTTGAAGGAGCACAAAAACACCAGCCACTGCAGAGACTTTAGGAATGTGGAATTTGCTTGTAGGGAATCTTCTCATGTAATCCACTCTGACCTCTTTACATCAGGTAGCAGTGAATCCCAATCCTCTGCCGCTGTGGACAGCTCCCTAAGAAGCATCTGCCTTCACTGGTCATGAGGGTCATATAAGCTATTCACGGCTAAAAGAACACTTTTTGTGAAAGAAAAAAGATGTTTATATAAAGGGGTATATACAGGGGTATACGAAGAAAAGAACAGTGGAGAAGCCTGTGTGTGGGAGGAGACAAGAACAGGACAAAGGTGAACATGATAATGAAAGGGTGAGGAACAAACAAACAAGAAACTAACATGGACCAGGGACACATGGAAGATGTAAACAATGACAAAAACAGGGACATGGCAGGGACACATGCAACAAACGGGCATAATGTGATACTGGAACGAAACCTTTACTGACCTCTGAGGATGCCCGATGACTAATAAAGTCTGTAAGGGGTCATCTTGAAGGTCTAGAGGTCTACCATCAGTTTGAGTAGAGGAGAGCTAATGTACTTCTTTTGTTAACCTTTGGCACGACTATATGATGTTGAATTCAACTGTATGCAAGATTGTAGAGGACAAGTGACTCTTGTGCTTTACCAGGGAGATCGACTGCCTCCCGAAAACATGAACCCACATGCGATGGTCTACAACCTCACAACTGAGATCACTGGTGTGGTACCACAGAAAATGTGAGAAATTCCTGTGAGCCTCTCATACTAGTAAGATCCAGTAAGTAGCATACAGCGAGATCCCTCCAAACTTTACACTTGAATTGAAGAAGACACGGATCTGTTCTGATTTCTTAGAATGGTAAACCCCAAAGGAAGGAAGATACCAGCACTCTGTTCTTTCTTGCAAATCAGGAGCCAGCTTGGCAATAGTCTTTGAATAAAGCAGAAGAAGTGAAACTTTACTTAAGGTGCTTCACTAAAGTTTACCCTGAGAACAAAAAGTGGCTGCATGCTTATTCTCAATTGTTAGAAAGCAGCCTCCTTGGCTCTCAGAATGGTAATGATGCAACCTAGTTGTTTGTGCTGTCATTAAAGACCTCCCTGTCCATAATTTGGAGGTATTTGACAACATCCACCACTGAGGCTAACTTTTAGCCAGTCAGGAAAGACGGAAGATGGTGTGACCTAGATTTTCTCCTGTATCAATCATCTGGGTACCATGGATGAAGCCGTGTGATGGGAGGCACAGATGGTGGTCTGGCAAACTAAACTTCTCTTTGATCTGAACATGATTTGAGCAAGGAGTGAGATTGCTTAGTCACCCATTGGACAAGAAGGAAGTTTTCAGTGTGTTTACCTGCCATGCCCTGTGGGTGTTTCCGAGGCACACATCTCCTATGACCACCCACCCTTAATGGGATTTAGAGAATCTGTAGTAAAGAGACTTAAAGCTATGCCAAAACATTCTGTCTTTTAAACAATATAAGATGAATCTACATTTGGTGAATTATGCTTAAAATTGCCAGAGACGTGAACTAGGTCAAAAGATTCCTTTTGATTTTGAGGAGCTTTTTGTTGTTATCCTTTTGGTTCTAGATAACACCATCTGGGGTAGTTAGCCTAGGTAGCTGCACAATCTCTTGCCTCAATCATCTCCTTAATCCTCTAAGCACAACCATTGCACCTTACCACACTATAAAAACTTGACATTATTTCACAGAATTGTTGGTCTGTGTAATTTTTCCCTGACATTTCTTGATATCCTGATATACGCAATCTGTAATTTCACTGTAAAAATACTGGCAAAAGGAATGCTTAACTGAGGACTCAAGTACCCTTGCACAATCCTAATTTAAACAATAAGAATAAATCTGAAGTATGGATTATAAGCTTTCAGATAATATAATAACTTTGTTTTTAAGTGGAAGAAGATTTATTTTATTTTAATTCACTGAAATTAGTGTTGCGCAGTCTCATTGGAATGAAAAAAAAAACATTTTTGACACATTTTTGCATAGCTTGATATAGAAAAAAAAGTTTGGAGTACAGACCTGTTGATGAAGAATGTAAACACAATATAAATGTAATTTAATGCATAAGTTGATACGTATTTAAATATATTGTTGTATACTTACAATATTGTAAATATACAACATCATCTTTGATAGTAACTTACAGATAGTAACTTATGAAATAAATGATTACAAAATGTCTATAACTTAATAACAATAAATGTTTTGCATCATATGCACTCACACCATCCACACAGTACCAAAATGGACTGCTGTTCTATTAGCAAATGCTAGTCTTTGCAGAATTTCTGTGCACATCAGTATTATTTTCACATATATCACATATGTCTAGCTTATTTTCACATATGTCTGTGCACATCAGTAAAAATAAGCTAGGAGCTAGTGGTACCTTAGTGTTGGTGTTATAATCATAGCTAGTTCATTATAATGAACCAATATTATTAAAACAAGACAAGTGTCACTTTTGGTTTTTCCCGCATTTTTAAAAGTCTATCTGAAGTATCGTTCTCCTGATCAGTTACACAAGGATCATATCAGTAACCAGTTGCTGCTGTACTCTAAAACTGTTTTGAATATACTCTGTTTGTATTTCTGATCTTTTATTTCAGAAGAAAACTGACACTGGGTGACAACACTGGCATTCATGAGATCCTGCTGGTGTGGGTTCATACCAGTATTTCATCCTTCACTGACAAGAAACTATTTGAGTTCTAATCTTCCTTGTAGAGAACCTGTTAAACATGAGTGAGGAAGTATGTTATAAATTAAACGATTTATACATTTTAAAATATTTTCTTACTAAATGTTAGTTGAACATGTAGTTTTTAAGCACACCATCTAACAATAAAAATGGGATAAAATGAGACTCTAGAACACCAATTCCTACCCTAGTAAGTCCTTGTAAAGTAGTATTAAAATTCTATTCTGTTCTAGTATTAAAAGTCTATTATGTCAGTGGCCTTTCCTGTTCAAAGAAATCTGCAACAGCAAAACTTTTTAACATTTTAGTTACTTTTTAACTTCGAACAAAGTTTGAAGACAAGCTCCATGTGTTAATTGCATGCCAAATTGCAAAAGCCCCTCCAGAGTGAGGTGCAGCCTAGGGACTATGTTTCATCTCGAGAGCCTGGGTCAGACAGAAGGCGCAGGCCAATGACTGTGCTGGGTTTCATGCAGAGAATGTGGCCAAAGCAGAAGGCTTCCCATCCCTAATCTTTCATTAAGAATTAGAGGGAGCGCTAATGACCAGGATGAGTCATTATCCAAACATAACAACAGCTCCAGCTTCAATACACAAATTATGCGGGCCACAAAAGTTGAGCCAACATCATTCATGCAATATTCAAAACCAAACAAGCGATGGCAATTCAAAAAGGAACAGAAACATTTTTTTCTGTTATATTGTCAATGCAAACAGCAGTGCATGGGGACTAAAGGTCAAAGAGAAGAGAATGCAGAGTCGGCACCCTTTACCGGCGAGGTTTCTAAAAAAAGATATCACATCTTCCACTTTATCAATACTTCCTGTTTAGGCTACAAGACAAGCCACTGATGTATTTATTTTCAGGCTACAGCTTTAAAATCAATGCTACATAAATGCTACCTTGGTTTTATGTTTCAATATGTGCTGGTCACTTAGTCCTGTTAATGGCATGCTTCCTCAAATGAGTGAATTTGGCCTTTATTTATCTCTGCAATGCCGACATCACAAAAGGCTACAATATGCAAATGAGCCTCTAACCAATCATAGTGTTTCTGTTAAGGTGACCAATCACAGCTCCAGCTGAGTTACCGGGTGTTCTGATGACTTGAGGTCTTCATGTAATCCAACAAAAGTCTAATTTTTAATAATTAAAGATGTTGGTGAATTGGTGCATGAATGGGGGGAGCTAAACTGTATACACTATATTTAAATGTGTTGGTTTTGCGACATCACAATAACTATGATTTGAAAACGGACTGTTTTTGTAGCTATTCTACACATATGGACTATATGGAAGAGTAAACCCACCACTTGACACAACATTTACAGACTTTAAACCTTTTCAATACCAGAAAAGTGATGATGTGAGCCCTTTAATGTCCTGAAATGCACCGCAGTTGCAATATGTAGCAGTAAAATCACAGTACTGATATTTGGTCCAAGTTGTGCAGCTCTACTGAAAAGGCAAATCGGGACACATTTAGTTGTTAAAAATTCTAAAAATCTGAGAGAAAGAGAGGATTTGATCTTCTTCATTAGTGTCTTTCTAATCTGCTGTAATTGTAATGATAAACATTACATAATTCATGACAGACAGGCTTATGGAGCTCAATGTGCAGATTAATAAAGCGCTTATTTGGACGTTATCCTCTGTGTAATAAATAATGTATAAGCGTTTAATAATGCTGAAGTGCCAAGGCCCCAATTGTAAATGAATTATTAGCCTACCTTCGCTTGTGTGACAATAAATTACTGGAAAAATATATGATTCCATACTACACTCCCACTTATACAAGGATATAAAAAGATAAAAAGTGTGTTTTGGAGTGAGGGAGGGCAGGTATCTCATTGATGACCTGGACTCTGAGGTAGCTCAAGGTTAAGAGAGGCATTAACACACACACACACACACACACAAACACACACACACACACAGCAGCCGGTCACGACAGGCTTCCTCTACTAAAGCTCACACCTTACAGTCACAGATGACAGAGAGCTACTCCAGCATGCTGTGTAGAGGACGCACACTGCTAGAAAGATGTGTCTGAGCTTGATGACACTAGACTATTCTCCTTGGGTTTGGCCATGACCAGACAAAAATTCTCAAATATTAGACTTGCTTTAGGGTTTTCTTCTAGCTCATCTCCCAATTTAACAGATTTTCCCATGTTTTTAGCCATTTTCAACAATAATTCAAATAAAATTTAGTCAGTATGCAGCTTGCTGCCGGAACAAACTTCCCATCAGTATCCAGATCTGCAGTAACCAGATAGCACTAAACTAACAGTCACTTTCTTTTTTTGTCAGTTCTAGATTCTTGCTAGACATCTGAAGCTCGTAAAATGTTGTATTTGAAGCTTGTAACAAACATATATTACATATATTTTACCTTGTATGTTGCAGTTGATGATTGAGTAAACGATAAAATCATACGTTGTCATGGTAAAATCAACTCAAGCAAGATTCAGGTTTGGTTCAGAATTTCAGTACTAAGAGGTTATATTCAGGTTTGGTTCAAAACTTTTGTACTGGGTAAGATGTTATATTCAGTTTTGTTTCAGAATTTCAGTACTGACTAAAAGGTTATATTCTGGATTGGTTCCGAATTTCAGTACTGACCAAGAAGTTATTTTCAGGTTTGTTTCAGAATTCCAGGTCTGACTAAGAAGTTATATTCAGGTTTGGTTCAGAACTTCAGTACCATCTAAGAGGTTAGATTCAGGTTTAGTTCAGAACTTCAGTACTGTCTAAGAGGTTATATTCAGGTTTGGTTCAGAACTTCAGTACTATCTAAGCTCTACTCAAGGTTACATGGAAACCACTGTTGTCATACTTCTGTCTATCGCTGAGGAGCACTGGATGGGTTCGAGATTGAGATTCTCCCCCGAGGGGACCTACGCTCCTCATGCGCTGATTATCCCGGCCATAAATTACACCCGGGGCGGCCCGTGGCCACGATTAATCACATGACTCCCTGCCGTGGGATTAATTCAGAAGCCTTGGCCTGTGGTCCCTCGCACTCAATCACACGCATACAAATAAACAAATAACTGCTCACACGCACCCAGGATGAGGGCAATGGCCACACACACAAGGAAACACATGGACATGCACACACTCAGCACCCCCTCACGCACTCTAATGAGCCACAGAGTCGCATATAAACAAACAAATGTTGACTCCCACGGCCACTTCAACATGATTCGAGTGAAGACAGGCATCAGACTGCATAGTGGCCCAGCTGCTAGGTGTAAGTAAGTATGACAGTAACTCAATACTTCACTGCAGCACTTGCCATCCACTCCCCAGGGACTCCATCACAGAGTGTCCATCATACTGTAGCATGCATGTTCAATACGGCAAACTTCACCGTCCTTCGCAACAGCCTTGAAAAGTATGTTATTTCCATCTCCTGCTTAATAGGTTTTGGTAGTAGTTATAATTGTTATAGTTACTGGAGTAGGTTTTACTGGAATATTTTTTTTTGGTATAAAAAAATCCAACAATTCTTCCTTTCCAAATGTAGCTGATAAGCCAAGACATGCTTGCTTCTGCACTGAAGTTACAATGTTACAATGTTACTGTAGGCCTAACATTATCATGAATTTTCAGAGCATTGAAACACTGAATTTTTGTCTTTCCATTTTACTAACAGTATTTCATACCATGGCCACTTAAGTATGGTATGAGAACACATACATGCTGAGAACTGAGAACACATACATGCCTGGAGGCCAATGCAATATTATGCCCTATTGTCTCTGCAAGAATGTAATGAAGTGTTAATGAAATGCATGCTAGATATGCCCTAGTACGACATATTAATCTTGCACAATGCTCATGCAATATGCATGAAAGAACTGGGCTACTACACTGTGATTCTCCTTTTCAGCTTTTTCTTCACCCATTCATATCATTTAACTATTCTGCCTCCTGTCGTGGTTTCCAGCCAAACATTAAGCCTATTCCTGGACTGTATTAAACTATGGAAGATCTTGTAGACTCAGGCTATGTTTTCATGCATACACAATGCCTTTTTTACGGAAGTACATGATATATTCATACACCATATTTTATTTTTCTTTGTTTTTACTCAATGCAGCTTATAACATACAGATGAAATATATGATAGCAACAGTTTTGAAAAAACAAACCAAAAAAATCTGAGAGGGATAAAGGATCACCCCCAAAAATACTTGTACTACTAGGACCCTCCCTGGATCAGGTCGTCCCTCCAAACTGGTTGGAAGAGCGTGGAGGAAACTGGTCAGAGAGGCTACCAAGAGGCCTATAGCAACTTTAAAGCAGTTACAAGAATTTATGGCAAAGAGTGGTCATTTTGTCACATATGTTCTACAAATGTGAATTATATGGGAGGGTTGCAAAAAAAAAGTCAGTCAGAACGCACTTTGAAGACTCTGAGGTCAGATGAGACTAAACTTGAACTATTTGGCCTCAACACCAAATGGTACATTTGGCATAAAGCCAATACAGGTCACCATCCAAAGAACACCAGAGCTACAGTAAAGCATGGTGGTGGCAGCATCCTGTTGTGGGGGTGTTTCTCTGCAGCATGGTCTGGGCACTTGTCAGGATAGAAGGAAAAATGGATGGGGCAAAATACCACCAAATTCTTGATGAAAACCCACTGCCCTCTGCCCCAGTTGTCAATGGGAAAAAGGTTCATCTTCCAACAGGACAATGACCCAAAGCACACAGCAAAATTAACCACATAGTGGCTGAAGGAGAAAAAGGTCAATGCCCTTGTGTGGCCTAGTCAGAGCCCAGACTTAAACCTTATTGAAAATCTGTGGAATGACTTAAATATTGCAGTCCACCAACGGTCACCATCCAATTTGACTGAACTTGAACATTCTGTTAAGAAGAGCAAATCCTGCACAGTGTAGATGGGCAAAGCTGGTAGAGAAGTATTCCAACAGACTCAAGGTAGTAAAGTCAATAATTAAAGAAAAATGGGGGTGGCGAATGTGATCCTTTCTCCATCTCAGTGATTCTGGTGTGGTTTTTGAATTTTTTATTTAACTGTTGCTATCACATCTTTCACGCGAATGTTGTAAGTTGCACTGAGTAAATACAGCTGGAATTGTTTGTGTCTTTTAGGCTGCAAAGCAACAAAATGTGAATATACTGAAGGGAGTGATTTTATTTACAGTGCTGAAGAAACCAGCAAAAGAAAACCACATATTAAAAGAGGCTATTGAAACTATGAGTTGTTTACACTCAAGATTAAACTATTCAAGAAAGAACAGGATGAAAAAATCAAACAGCTGGTGAAGATAAGTAAGTAAAATTAGCAACTGAAGAGCAGGTGAATGTAAGGTTTTTTTTTTTTCATTTTATAGTCACCTAAAGTGTTTAGCGACCCTGTTATAACTTTATTCTCAGCTACACTGATCAGACTGGTGAGTGAGTAAGAAAAAATGAACTTGCACTGTGCTGTTTCCCTTTGTATAAACACTGGCTATCTCTTAATGTCTCTCGTCTTTCAAAAGAAAAGGGCAGGCTCCTGAAACTGAGCCTGGAGAAAGTTTTAGGCTCAGTGTCAAGCTTTTAGTTTTAACTACAGATGTATGACAGTGATTTTTATAGCCTAGTAGGCCATCACATTAATCAGTCAGACACTGTGCTGTAATGAGTTCATGTATTTTCACTGTTTCACTGTTCCACTTCTATGAATTCTGATTTTATGATGTATTTTAAGCACTGTAATTACAATTCCAGGTACAATTTGCCAACTTTCCTGTCAGTCCTGGTCTCACAGCTCTGTGACAACCTAATGATTTCATTTTAAAGAGCTAAAATAAAACAAACCTTGTTGGTAATTTCTACCTGGTTTGTGATTACAGTGGTCGATTAGTCTATAAAAGTGTCTGAAAAGTGTTAGGAGTGTTTTAGAATTCTGTTGGGGTCTAAAGGGTTAAAGAAAACAGTTACTCAGTCATCACAATAATTGGTAGATTACTCAATTACCAATAAATCAATAATGACATTGGTATAGATTATTATAATGAAATTCTCAGAACGTATTTTATGACATAATTTATAATGATAACCATAGTACAGTGTCATATTACTCACACATGGAATAGAAGAGAGTAAGAAACAGAGAGAGAGAGAGCGAGAGAGAGAGAGAGACACACACACACACACACACACACACACACACCACACACACT
>JBBPCZ010049664.1:0-12896 GCA_037974445.1 Brycinus macrolepidotus
TATGCTAACGCTAGTTTTCCCAACCAGAGTAATATAAGGGGTTGTACCGGACCCTTTCCAACGTGGATGGGGTCTTGGGGGAGATTTTAAAAGCACAATGAAACTGTGGTTAGGAGGACAGAATGCTCCTTCAGTTTACAGCTCTTAACTGGTATCTTAGTAATGAAATTCGTCATGTGACGTTATGACTGTGTGTAACTCTATGCATCCAAAACCTCGTCTCACCATCAGTCACGGCGACCACTCCTGTCTTAGTATCCCTGACGAGCGCTCCAGTGCTCAAGTACTGCGCTATCTTAGTATGTATCAAGAGTACTTTCTTAGTATTGTCTACATCTTAGTATCTCCGGGTACTCAAGTACCCAAAAGTAACAGTGTATCTTAGTAATTACGAAGTACAATCTTGCCCTCGTGACAATGGTGAGATTGGGTATTCTTCTTAGTATCTACTTTTATCTCAGTATTTATCTCAGCAAGATGGCTTATTTATTAGTACTTACTCTCTTAGGAGCCCGGATAAGTACTCAACTCATGGTGTCTGCCATATGTATTCTTGCTTTAGCATATTATCATTCATAAAACTAACCTTCGTAAACCTTCATTAACCTTAATAAAGGTTTATACCAACAAGTGTCAGTTATCATAACCTTTCACGAGGTGGAATAACAAAATTGGCTAAAGATTGTTAGAATAATCCTTTATAAATTTCTATGTAGGTTTATATCAGTTGTCATGACAGGTTTACGTCAGTGTCATGAAGCCCTACTAGTACTGACCTGAAGTACCACCATTCATATTGCTAGGTATACCTACCCCTAGAGGGCTGGTTTCCAGCACAGTTTGGTGATTTCCCTGCTCAAATACTTCTGGTTCAGCTCACTTATTAATTGCCAGGCTTAATGAGTATGTTTGAGGACATCAATCAAGTGGAATCAGGGGCTGTGGAATCATAGTACCACATTTTTCACACAGGAAGAGAGACATGACTCAACCAGTTTGGGGGGCCCATGACCAGCCTGTCCCCCATCAACAAAACCTTTTGTTGTCTTACCCCACTCAACAAAAATTTTGTGACTGGACTGAGGCTGGGGGCAGCAAAATTCTGTTTCACCAAGGGCACGCATCGGCACCATTCAGACCTTTGTGGATGAGGTTGCAACACCTGCATTAGATGAATTGGATGGAACCATCACCAATTGGTGATGCTCTTTATTCGACAGAGGCAAGATTGGTGGGACCAGTCAGAAGTTCAGTGCCTCCTGCTGCATTTCCTGTTCCTGCAGGATCCTGTCCTTGTTCCAAAGGCTGCTGTTCCTGCAGGGTTTCAGCGATGCTCAGCAAATGCCTCAGTTATGGACTACACTTTGTTCCTTCTAGCTCCGCCCACCTGCACATTTGTGCTGCCCATCCAAAATTACAGTACTGGCTACTACTCAGCTACATTGACATCTGGTTCATGACCCATTTACTTGTTAGAGCAGGTGGTGTCCGGAATTAGTACTTTTTGATGCCGAATAAGGCAGCCTCTCACAGTTCCTTAGTGACACTGAAAAACATCAATACCAAAATACACCAAACACTAAATTTCAGAATTAAGCTAAAATAAGCCCGTTCTTATCTTCACACCAAACCAATTCTTTTCATTTTTTTCTCAATCTAAATACTAAAATATATATTCAAATTTCAATTCAACATTAAAATGTAGCTTCATTTTGCTTGTCTTTACGCTGAAGTAACTTAATAAATGAATATTTTATGGCAGTTCTATCTGTTGAGTGCTATCTAGGGTGGTGTGAAGAGGATTCTGATTGGAGAACCTCAATTTTTCTCAACACCCACGATGAGAACTTCTCAGTGTTTACACATGCTGTCTCAGTATTTGGAGAGCTCTCCAACCTTAGTAACAAACACTGTTTCATGGTGGACGTATGAACAACACTTTTTTTTAAATTAACACAACAGAATCACGGTTCAGGTCATGATGTTACAGCTGCGAAACTTGTGATATTTCATACCGCAAAAAGAATGTGCATGAACTTTTCATTTTTATATCTCACGATAAAAACAGCGCAGGTGCAGAGGGTGGGGGGTGGGGGTTATGCTGCATGTTTAATGGAAAAATGGGTAAAAGAGACAATATATTTAAAACAAAACACAAAAAAGAGAAAACATACACATTGTATTGCTGTGATTTGTTTTGAAGTATCTTCCCTCATTTGGGAAGAGTGCTGGTGTGAGATTTTACATGTTAATAAAAACTTTTATTTTTAAAATTTGTTTAGTTTTGGGTCTTTTTTCTGAGTTGTCTGTAAATAGAGAGGTGGAGAGTAGACCAACTGGCAGAGTGACAGACCACAATAAGTCTGAACACCACCTGGTCACACGGCATTTGGTGATTTTTCAAAATAAAAGTCCTTCAAAAACTAAAAAATCTCCTAGAGAGAATGCACTAAACTCTCGATTTTTATGCAAATTACTGGGCAGAAATACTATTTATTTAGTTTAACCAATTAAGAAACAAAAAATATAAAATGTGCCATAAGTTAGCAATTATACACATTATAATGTGTATTTTATTGTCACATGGGTGTGGTAAATGAGACGCATATGCAGGAGCTTGGGGATCCGGTTTAACTGAGAAAAAGCAGGGAAACAGGTGGCAAGAAATAGATAGAGCACTGGCTCGTGCAGCAGGGGGAAACAAGACAGGGAACATACAGATAATATCCTTTACACACAGGATTTGGACAAGGATCAAATGGGCTAAAGCCCTTACGTTAACATATACAGGGTTCAGATCAGCTAAGGCCCTCACCTTAACATGTACAGGGTTTAGATGGTCATCAGAGACAGGAGATACTCACAAGCCATAGGGGTAGGCTACATGGTCCTGAGCAGCGAGGCCAGTGTGAACCAAACACACTAGGCCTCAAAGAGCTTAGCAGACTTCCATGGTACACATGGGACCTAGACACAAAAGGGAAACACTAGTAAGGCATAATGGAAACCAGAACAAGAAAGGAAGTATAAGCAGTCAAACACAACCACAACCACAATCACAATCACAACACAAAGGGGAAGGAATGAGAGGGTAGGAGAGAGAATAATCATGAGGGTTGTCATATATATATATATATATATATATATATATATGTGTGTGTGTATAGTGAAACGAAGAGGCGGAGCAACCTCACATGTACGCCGGACTGAGCATGGTCCGAGACTGAACAGTGGCTCTCCAGTAGAGGACAGAGAACGGAGAACAGAGAGAGAACAAAGGGAGAAGAGAGAGATAGAGAGCAACCCTGTGTTTTATTCAGCCCAAAGGGGTGATGGTTTTGTTTGTGTTTTTTTCTGAACTGTTAGTGTTAATTTTGAATTTAAGCTCCATTGTGCCCGTGCTTTGGTGTCTGTGTGCATTCCTGGGTGTGTGTTTAGGCTTCCCAGCCTGTGGGCATCGGCCGTTCCCCGGGCCGTGCTCACAAGTGATGGAGATTGCGGGCAGCACCCCCAGTGGTAGCAGCTTGTCTGGCTGGGGGCCTAATCACATCCAGTGACATGCGGCAGCGTCAGTGTGGGTGCACAACGCCACTTGAATTTTGTCGGTTCAGTTTATTTCTTTCTTTAGATTAAAAAAAAGTAAAAATGCTGAGTAAAAAACACAAGGCAATGGAACAGGCCAGGAGCAGATTGCTGTTGATGGACCCACTGGACCTTTTGTATTGGGCGTTCATCGCAGAAGAAGCAGCCTTGGGGGAAATGGACCAGCCATGACACCACCCATCTCCCACTCCGGCAAGGCAAGGAAAGCAGAGTGGATCTGGACTGGAGCTCAGACGGTGCATTTGGTGCCCCAGTGTGTGGCACTTCCCCGAGTGCTGCATGTATCAGGGCTCAGGTTTCTGCTGCTGCTGCATTGAGCCGGAGGAGCTCCTGTTGGAGGAGTGGTCGAACAGTCCGTGCCCTTGGATTCTATTCTGGAGAGCCCCAACACACTTGCTCTACCCTCTCCACTCTCTCCCTCTCTCCAGGAGGCTAAATGGGAGGAGCCCAGTCCTGCCCTTCCCTGCCTCGTCCTGAGCTTACACTTGTCCCCAAGCCCCCTTGCTTCTCTCTGAGCCAGGGGCCAGATTCACATGGGGTGTGGGGGGTGGGGGTGGGGTTGGGGGGGGGAGGTTGGGTGTGGGGGAGAAGCCGGATGGGAGAGCTTGTAGGGTCTCCTACTTCTACACAACATGGCCATAGAAGATGGGCTTGCTGGGAGACTTTTGACATTAGACAGGTCTTCCCAGTTCTCCTAGGCATGACAATGGGGATCTTACTAAAGTAGAGTGGGTCCAGCACTCCTAGATTATCCATGGGATGGTGTCCCATCAAACATTAAAACCTTCTTCAAATAGATCACAGTTTGTTCAACAATTTAGACATCAAAGCTTTAGAACCCTGCTGAGGAGACTTCCATTGTTTTAGTTTTTTCGTGGCACCAATTGACTTTCAAAGGAGCCACACCAGTCCATCATCCACCCTTCTGCATTTATGTGGAGGCGTGACAGGTGGTGGTGTTGCTGGGCTGCATGCGGTGTCAGGGAACGCAGTGACACTGCTGCAATGTCCTAGTGAATCAGGTCAGCACACCTCTTGCCCCTCTGATGTCCCAACAGAGGAGACCACATTACATTGCCCTCCCAGACGGTCATCCATGTCTGAATAAAACCCTAGATTTTTCCCTTCCTGAGGGTGTTTCATTTCCTGGCCACCTTATCAGGGCAGAAAGGTGCAGTGAAATGTCTGTCCAGCTTTTCTGCTGCGTCTTTCCATGACTGTTTTTTATTGGCCTTGGCAGATTTATGTCAAGCAGAGTTATGGGGGACCTTTACCTTTGGTCTCATGTGTTTCCACATAAAGTCAATCAAAAACATTGTTTGGTCTATGTTGAAGCCTCCATTTGCTGGCAGGGGCACAGGGATGGTGAGGGGCTGGATTTGGGATCATTTTTATTGTTATGATTATTAGTAATATCTGACTTGCTGTAGTTAGCAATACCAGCTCTAGCCAGATTAGCCATTGCAGTGGATACGAGTTCTAGCCAGGTTAGACACTGTGAGCAATACCAGTTTTAGCCAGATTAGTCATGGTCAGCAATACCTGTTCTAGCCAGTTTACCCATTGTTAGCAATAGGAGTTCTAGACTGGTTAGCCATTTTTAACAATACCAGTTCTAGACAGGTCAGCCCTTGTTACGAATACCAGTTATAACCAAGTTAGTCATTATTACAAATACCAATTCTAGCGAGGTTAGCAATTGTTAAGAATAACAGTTCCATCCAGGTTATCCATTATTACAAATACCAGTTCTAGCCATTGTTAACAACACCAGGGGTGCCCAAACTTTTGCACACAACAGAGTGTAGTGGTGATGGTTGCCAACACGCCTGTTCTGCAAAACATGCCTGTCTTTATGAGGCATTTTATTCAAAACCATTTTATCTCTCTTCAAAGTATAGCTTCGCTTCAACACGGCGCGCAAAAGGCATTGAATGAATGGACCCTGTTGAAAAAAGCATGGAGTCAGAAGCAGAAGCAGCCGTGCACAAAAAGCTTGCACACAGCAAGCAGAATGAAATGCTGGAGTCTGGAACAGCAGCTCAGAATGAAATCCTCACGTTCAGATGTGGACTGTCACAATAAACCATATAATGATGAGAAAAGATTCAGAATGAATGTGAATGTCTACTTTTGTTGAATTTATGAATAACATGTTCAAAAAGAAACTCAGATGTAGGTATATGAACTTATTACTATTTTTCACCTTTTCTTTTTCAGCTTTATCCAGATTATAGTATGTATCCCATATTCGTGTTATATCCCTGATCTCAGTATTTATTTCAGATTACAGAAGCTGCAGTATTTTTTATCTCAGATTACAGAATCCACAGTAATATTTATCTCAGATTACAGAGAATGCAGTGTTATTTATCTCAGACAAAAGAGAATGCATCTCTCTCTCTTTCTCTCTCTCTCTCTCTCCCCCCCCCCCCTTTCTTTCTTTCTCTGTCCTTGTTTGCCTCTGTTTCTATCTGATGTCTTCAGTCCAGTGTTTCTGGCTTTTCTTTCGTTCCCTCGCTCCTTTTTCTTGTCATCTGTCTCTTTGGATCTGCATCACACGTCTCCCTCGCCATCACTCTTTTCCACTCAGCATGACTCTGTCCCTCCATCTCCACCTCCATCTCTACTTCTCACTCCCTTTCTTTTTGTCTTTCTTTGCTTTGTCATTTTTCTTCTGCACTCTACATTCATTCCTTTCTCTGTTGCTCCCCCTTCTCTTCTTTTTCTCTCTCACTCTCTCTCTCTTCAAACCCAATCACCCCACCTCCTTAAAAACGCACATACACACAAACACACTCTTGCATAGACCTGTCTCAAAAAACTTCAACATCTCTGGATCTCGGGCGTCACATTAAAATTCCAAACTTTCTTCAGAAATCAATCTATAATGTGTCAGAGAGAGAGAGTGAGAGAGGCATAGGGAGAGAGAGAGAGAGAGAGAGAGAGAGGGAGGGAGAGAAGGAAAGAGGGGAGAGAGAGACAGAATGGAGAGAGAGGAGAGTAGAGGCAAGGGAGAGAGAGAGAATGGAGAAAGCGAGAAGAAGAGAGAGAGAGATTGTGCATGTGTGTGAGTGTTTTGCTCTGCAGCCTGTCTGAGGCTGGAGCTGACAGACGGGAAGGTTTTGATTGGGAAATAAAGCTCGGCATTATGGGTGATATTACCGTGGCGATTCAAACTGTTTATTTATTCTCTGGTGTCTGCTTTTATCTGGAGATTTCTCCCCTCTGATCTAAATGCAAATGAATTCTGTCAAATGCCGACTTCCTCCTGCTGAAGACTGTGTGTGTGTGTGTGTGTGTGTGTGTGTGTGTGTGTCTACACTAGGACCCACTGCAATTAAAGAGAGTCAATTATTAAGAAAAATTAACTGAAGATACATCATAAAACAGTAACCCCCCAGGACAGGATGAGTTGCTGAGTGATGTCATATTTGGGCACAGTGGTTCTAGATATGTTACTGACTGTAGAGCTGTAGTCTAAGCTGGTTTCGGTCAGTTCTAGATATGGCACTGACTGTAAAACCATAGTGTAAGAGGTTTCAGTCAGTCCTAGATATGGCACTGACTATGGAAACATAGTGTAAGAGGTTTCAGTTGGTTCTAGATATGTCACTGACTGTAGATCCATAGTGTAAGCAGGTTCCAGTCAGTTCTAGATACATCGGCTCGGACTGGACTAGGGTTTGTTGTCTAATGCGTGATTTAGTGAGTTGTCACTCACTCACACTCTTTAACTGCAGCGGGGCTAAACTGCTACAGGCTAAAGGAGTGGCTATATGTAAATGGATTGATCTTTTGTGACATCACAAAGACTGTGTCTCTAGAGAGGCATTTCCATAGTATGTGGGTCCTAATTTCTGTACTCTCAGTACATATTTCAAACTCTGTCTGAGCATGCACACCTGGGTGGGTGTGTGTGTGTGTGTGTTGACCAGTGGGCACTTACTCTTCATTGACCTCAATCGGTGTTCCTGTCCCCTGCGTGCATCTTCTAGAGCTTCTCAAGCTACTGCGCACCATTAAACCACAGATAGATCACTTCCACATTCTCTTTCTCTAGATCCTCTCTCCACTCTCTCTTCTCGCTCTCTCTATCTCTCCCCCTCTTTATACTCCCTCTTTCTCTCTCTCTTTCTCTCTCACTGTCTCTGCCTCTCTCTCTCTTTCTCTCCCTCTCTTTTTGTCAGTCTCTATCTCTCTCCCTCTCCCTCTCTATCCTCCGTCTCTCTCTCTCTTTCTGTCTCTGCCTCTTTCTCTCTCTCTCTTTCTCTCTCTGTCTGTCTCTGACTCTCTCTGTCTCTATGCTTAATCTCCCACATCATATCTCTGGCCTTGCCTAAAAGTGTGTGTGTGTGTGTGTGTGTGTGTGTGTGTGTGCGCGCGCACTCCTCTGTGACCTCTGTATCTTCCTCAGCTCTGACAAGGTTATTATGGTCTGTCTGCTGCCGGCGTCCCTGAACGATGAAACTTGGGCCACAGAGGAACAACTTGCTCCGACTTTCCGGCAGCAGAGTTCCGGCAGCGTTTATCACCTGATCCCCGACTCATTTAGCGCATGCAGGTGTGTTTGAGTTATCGCTCCCCGACGCATCGTACCCACTCATAATGACCCTTACATTACAAACAGCTTATAACAGCTACCACCTCGCCAGGTCTCCTACTGTTTTAGGCATCTCTCTGTCACACACACCATGAGAACTGAAAGTGAAGTTCTTGAAGCTTTTGCAACCGCAGTCCTTTTGATATTCTTCAAGCGTCAAACCATCTTGATGTTCTTAAAGCTACAACATCTCCAGCCTTCCTGAGGCTCTTGAACTCTAAAGTTTTTTATCCTGATTTTTTCAGATTCTTAGCATTTCTGTCCTCCTTGATGTTCTTAAAGCTTTAGCACCTGTAGTCTTCCTAAAGTTCATAAAATTGATTTCTTGAAATTCATACAGTTTAAGCATCTTTCAGAATTTTCTGAAGCATTGTCATTACTAGCCCTCTTAAGGTACTTTAAACTGTAGCATCTCCAGCTTTCATGACATTCTTAAAGCTTCAATATCTCCAGCCATCCAGTTATTCAGGCTTCAGTGTCTTTATATCTGTGGACACCTCCAGCCTTCTTGAAGTTCTTCATCCAGCTCTCTTAAAAGTCTTGAAGATTTAACACCTCAAGCTCTCTTGAATGTCCTGAAGGTTCAGGATGTCCAGCCCACTTGAAGTTGATACTTTATCTTTCCCTACCATCTGGAAGCACCCACTTGAAGTTCTGCTTTATCACCTGCCACCCTCTCGAAGGGTTTGTAGCTTTAGCATCTCCAGCCTTCATGAAGTTACTGAACCTTTAGGACCTCAAACCCTGTTGAAGCTCTTGAAGCTTTAGGATCTCCAGCCCTCTTGAAGACCTTAAACCTTTAGCAAATCCAATCCTTCTGACATTCTTGAAACAAAGCTGTAGCATCTTCATCCTGCTTGAAGTGTTGAAGGTCTTTATTAGCATATCCGAATCTCATGAAGCCTTTGAAGCTTTACCATCCCCGGTCCTCTCCTTTTCTGCAAATCACAAACCCGCACTGACGTAAACAAGCTGACGTACATAGCCGTGCGGGCATCTAATCTGCGTCTACAATGTGATGAAAGTAGCTGAGGTGTTCTAGATTCCGCTGTTTGCTGGAGCATTTATGTCAAGACGTCCCAGTCATCAGAAGGTACATTCGAATCAGAAGTTGCCAAAGACTAGAGCCCTCATCTGAATTCAGATTAAAGGTCGGATTATGGCCTTAGTGAATGAGTACACACACACACGCAAACACCATCCCACAAACTTCTTTACCTTCTGATCTTTTTTTCACAGAAAGAAATTCACAAATAAAAAGTGAAGGGATCCTGCTTTGAAACAGCAGAGAAGGAAAGTGGGCTAATAATGTAGCGTTTGAAGCATGAATGTATGTAGCGGGACTGAACTGGTTGCGGGTTTGCAGTGCAGCTCAGCAGGAGTGATTAGAGAAGTGAAGGCAGCAGGGCTGCATTCCAGCACTGGTTTATTCCCTCCTCACTCACTCCCTTCCCTCCTTGAGGCCCCCTGGCTGCCAGTGCCGGGTCTGCTGCGGCTCCTCCAGGAGGCCGTCCGCTCTGAGCAGCCGTGAAGCCATAATCCCCATGTTGTTAAACTGGTTGGACTATCCAGTGTAATTTAGCTAGAGTGTCTTGTAACCTAATGTCATGTTATCCACTGTAATTATTTAGTACGCTGGAGTTTGTATACATTTAAGCCATTAATATTGAGGTTAGGTTTTTTTAGTGTAATTTAGCAAGACTATCCCACCGTCAAGAAATGTAAAACCTAGTATCTGGGAATTTGCTCCACACACTTAAACAGTCATTATCTAGAAACTGTTGGGTATTCTACTGCAATTTAGTTAAAATGTCTAGGAACTTACCATTAACTTACCATCAAGTAACCCAAAAGAGCAGTGTAGCAGTGTTTCAGTCGGCTCTAGATATGTCACTGACTGTAGAGCTGTAGTGCAAGCATATTTCGGTCCGTTCTAGATATGTCATTGACTGTAGAGCCATGGTATGTCAGATTTCAGTCAGTTCTAGATATGTCACTGACTGTAGAGCCATAGTGTATCAGGTTTCAGTCAGTTGTGTAGTGAGTGTAGTGACCATTCTGTCATACGTGAACACACCACAGCACACAGTCTGAACAGCACGAAATTCTTTCTCTGCATTTAACCCATTCACCAGGTGAAGCAGTGGGCAGCCAGGAACACAGGGCCCGGGGAGCAGAGTGTGGGGACGATACCTTGCTCAAGGGTACCTCAGAGGTCTTGGGATTCGAACCCACAACTTTCTGATTGCAGGGCGAACACCCTAACCACTAGGCCACCAGCTGCCCCATTTTTTTTTTTTTTTAGATTTTTTTTCTAGATATGTCACTGACTGTCGAGCCATAGTGTATCAGGTTTCAGTCAGTTCTAGAAATGTCTGTAGAGCTGTAGTGTAAGAAGGTTTACGCTGCCCATCACCAAACTAAATCACACACACACTAATCCTGTTCTGGTGAGTCTGATGATTCTGGTGATTCTGTGCAACAGTGCACTCTGTTCTACAGTTAAATCAGCTTGACGCGTCAGAACGTCTGAGCGCTGCTCTTTACGAAGCGGCGAAAACCCTCGAAGGAGCAGCGCAAGTCATCTTACAGAGGGAATCATCACAGAGTAGAAAAGGTTATGAATTATGGAGTGAGGGTTAGATCTTGTTGTGTGTGTGCGTGTGTGTGTGTGTGAGACAGTAGAAGTTTCACTAGTGGAACTGTAAGCTTATGTAACGTGTCTTCTCATCTTATCTTACATACAGCCAAAACCATTCTTTTACACACACACACACACACACACACACACACATACACACACACACACACACAACTGAAATTCAAACACTTTTCAGAAAACAGAAAATCTCAGTTTTCTGCACAAATGATTGATTTTGATTCTGATGTTATGAATTATTTTTTAAACAACGGAAATGCATGTGTTCCCAGGAGGGAAATATAAAACATGTATATTTATGTTTCAAAATTAGATTAGATCTGGACTACAGTCACTCACAATGAACTGAGATTAGGTCTGGACCTGGACGTGTCATTCGGTCAGAAGAGAAAACAGAAGAGAAAAGTCTCCTAATTAATCTTCATATTAGAATATGATGTTATGACAGTCTTATGTAGGCCTTACTTAGTCATTATGCACACTGCCCTGTAAACACTGACACTGTGGTGGGATCTGAGGAAACATTTGTTCGTATTTTGTTTTTATGTTGTTGTTTTTTTCTTGTGTGTGTGCGTGTGTGTGTGTGTGTGTGCGTGTGTGTGTGTGTTTGTGTGTGTGTGTGTGTGTGATGTATTGGTGTGTGTAGTGGATGTGAAAGCCTGAAGCTCTGTAAGATATTAGGTGGCCTTCAGATTAATAATGTAGGTGAGAGAACTTCCAGGTCATTGGAAAGAAAAGGTAGGGGTGTGTGTGTGTGTGTGTGTGTGTGTGTGTGTGTGTGTGTGTGTGTGTGTGCGCGCGCGCTTTTCATTGATTCTTCTTCATTAGGTCTCTTTCTGCTGCGTCCACTAGTGTTAAAAATACATGCTCTCCTTTCCATTCTTCTCTTCTCTTCTCTTCCCTTCTCCTCTCTTCTTTTCTTGTCTGTTCTCTTCTTCAGTCCCTCATCCTATTATCTCCTGGTGTTTTTCTCTGTTTTCTGTGTGTGTGTTTCAGGGTGAAGATTACAGCTTAAGAGGTTTTATATTTAAATGTAAAACTGAAACATAGGGGGTCAGAAATAACATGCTGATGTTAGACACACAGACGCAGACACACAAACACAAGCGGGCACACACACACACACAAACACAAGCGGGCACACACACACACACACACACACAAACACAGAGAATCAGTGTGAGTTTAAGAGAGAAAGAGAAAGAGAGAGAGAGAGAGAAAAAGAGAGACTGATGAGTGCTGTAATAAATTATAATTATTTCTCCTGAACTCTGCAGGATTCCTCATTAAAGAATCCTAGCGTCTGTGCGTGTGTGTGTGTGTGTGTGTGTGTGTGTACGTGTGTATGTTTCTTATTAATTGAATATGTTTTATATCCGAGCTGTGTAAGGTCTCGGTCATCTGACCAATTATTATTCATATAAATGTCTCACCCTACAGTAATTACACCGACAGAAAAGTGTGTGTGTGTGTGTGTGTAGATGCTTTTAATTAATTTCCTTAATTATATTTCAAAGCATCTAATGAAGAAAGACCTGTGAGCACTCACAGTGACTATATCACTGGTGTCTGACCACCCCACTCTATCACACACACACACACACACACACACACACACACACCACACACACACACACACACACACACACAAACAAACTAACCGCTTCATAACTCTCCATAGTTAATGAAAAACAACCTGTTAAAATATGTTAACATATTTAAAAATAATAAATAAATAAATAAATAAAATGTGATCTGTAAATTCCAAAAAGTTCATTTAATTTAAATCAAGCCACTTCATGGCCTTGAATTTTTTTACTTAATAAAAATTAAGTTTGTTTTAAGTTTGAGTGACATAACCTTAAGACAAGCTTAATTATAATAAGAAACTTTGTAAGTTTTCATTATTTCTTTTGTTAAATTCACTTGGAATTTACATTGCAGGTCACATTTATTTCCTGTTAGATGAAGGGTGTAGAGCCGGGAGGCGGTGGGCACAGAGAATTCAAGTAAACTGGGACACTGGTGTTG
>JBBPCZ010049714.1:0-12893 GCA_037974445.1 Brycinus macrolepidotus
ATATATATATATAAATGATAAATATACAAGTGTACAAATAATCTGAACTTTTAACACCTTAATCTGTTTAAAAAGTGTTTTCAGAATGAATTAGGTTATCTGATTGAATATTTTGAAGGTTCTTTATGTCATGTTATTTATTTATTTTTAAAATTTGAAAGTACTACGATCTTCAAAAGTAGTTAAAATATATAAATGTGTCATTATTTAAAGCCACACTGAAAGTTTGAAATCTGTGATAAATACCAAAAACAACTTAACCCTAATTTAAAAGCTAAAAGCTATTTTAAAGAGACTTACAGCTCTTTTAGAAAAAAGAAAAAGAAGTAATAAGGCGCTTAAAAACGGCTCGGCAGCGTTTAAACTTCAACAGTCTGCGTGTTTAGAGCCTTTCTAAAAAACACACGTAAGAAAATGGTTTCGCCTAAGTTTCTGAATTCATTACAAAATCTGAAGTAAGAGGAAAACAAAGTGAGATTTTGCTCCTGAGTGAAACAGGAGAAACTTATCACAACAAATGGTAGTTACTTTAGTGTCTATCTGCTTTCTGTCAGTCATAATCGTAGATTATGACTGTTTCTATGGGTAACAGTTATCATTTAAGTATGATAAAATGATCATAAAGTTTACTTAAATATAAGTTATCATTTAAGTATGTGGAAATCTTAGATTTTGTTCATTTTAGTTAAAGTTTTTGTAATGTTTAAATTTAAACGACTTTTAGCCTGGAAAAATTATGTTGAAATAATTTAATTATGTTAGAGTTACTATTATTTTAGGTATGTTTAGGTTCTTTTTACTAAAGTTTGGATAATGTTCAGGTATGTTGAAGCTTTGATTATTGTTGATTTTAGTTGTGTATAAATACTAATGCTTTTTAGGTTTGTAAAAGTTATTTTTAGTGTTGCTAATTTTAGTTATGCTAAAGTTTGGGTGATCTTTATATGTGAAAGTTATCTTAGTTGTTGTGAATTTTAGTTGAAGTTATTTGTTGCTGTTCATTTTAGTTATATTTAAATTTGGACGGTTCTTAGGGATGTAAAATGTATGTTAATTAAAGTCATGTTAAAGTGGTGTTCATTTTGTTAATATTAGATATGTTTAAATGTTGAAGTTTTTAGATAGTTATTTTTATTGATGTTAATTTTTTGTTTTGTTGTTTAAGTAATTTCATGTTGAGGTTGTGTTAATTACAGTTAATATTAGTTATGTTAAATATTAATATTAGTTGTGTTAAATATAGTTAATTGTAGTCATGTTAAGTTAATCATAGTCAGTTTCACTCATGTGAAAGGTAATTATACTTAATATTGATCATGTTAAAGCTAATTATTGTTACTATTAGTAATTTTAAGGTTAGGTAAATTAAAGTTGATTTTATTCATGGTGAAGTTAATTATAGTTAATGTTATTCGTGTTAAAGTGAATTATAGTTCATTTTAGTCATGTTTCAGTTAATAACAGTCAATATCAATCATGTTAACGTTAATTATAGTCAATATCACTCATGTTAAAGTTAATTAAAGTTAATATTAGTCCCGTTAAGGCTGTATTGATTGTAGTTCATTTTAGTCATGTTAATGTTATAGTTAATATTAGTCATGTTAAAGTTAATTAAAGTTAATAACAGTAGTCATGTTAAGGCTGTGTTGATTGATTATAGTGAATATCAGTCATGTTTAAGTTAATCGGAGTATATATCAGTCCTGTTAAATTTAATTAAAGCTAATAATATTAGTCATGTTAAGGCTATTAATTATAGTTAATTTCAGTCGTGTTAAAGTTAATCGGAGTCAATATTAGTCGTGTTAAAGTTAATCAGAGTTAATATTAGTCCTGTTAAAGTTAATAAGAGTCAATATTAGTCGTGTTAAAGTTAATCATAGTTTATATTAGTCGTGTTAAAGTTAATCAGAATTGATTTTAGTCCTGTTAAAGTTAATCAGAGTCAATATTAGTCGTGTTAAAGTTAATCATAGTTTATATTAGTCGTGTTAAAGTTAATCAGAGTTCATTTTAGTCATGTTAAAGTTAATTAAAGTTAATAATATTAGTCATGTTAAGGCTGTGGTAGTTCTACAGTGAAACGGTGTGGGAGTTTGAGTCTGGTCCTCATTGTTTGAGGACAAAAGTCCCAGTAAAGTTGGTGTTGTGCTGCTCGGCGCTCCTCATTGCCTATGAAAGGCCGCATTAAGGGCCACAGAAGACGCAGCGCTGCGCAGCTTTTAGCGAAAAGACCGCGCGGATCTTCAGAGCGCGCACTCACAGAAAACACCTTCAACACCTTCAGCACCTTATCGGCTGAATTAATGACACCAACGACCCCCAAACTGTCCCCTCACACACACACACACACACATACACACTGAGTCTGAGCGCAGCGGGACGCGTTCAAACCCCAAAACACCAGAAACAAACCAGTAATAACTTTTACAAAGCTGCTGCCAGTTTGTTCTTATTTATGACAAATATCTCTCTAAAATTACTGTGAAAGGTAAAAGCAAAAGTAAAAAAAAAAAAAGTAAAAGTGTAAAAGTATAAAACTGTGACTATATACACATATGCATACGATATATATATATATATATAGTAGAATTGGTCATTTGCAAGTACATGTAATTTAAAAATACGATATAAAAATCACTCTCTAAAAGTTAAAAGTAAAAGTAAAAAAGTATTAAAAAAAATAAAAAGGAAATTCTTTCATTGAGTGTGTCAGTATTGCTATAGTACATCTATACAGAATATAGGCTGTGAAAGCAGCGGAACCGGTCATTACTTTTTAAAAACGATCAAAATACTTTTTAAAAAATCCCTCTGCAAAAGTTATAAGTAAATGTTTAACAGTATATAACTAATATGATCATCTTTCTTTGAGCTTGGTGTTATTATTAATATAGTACATATGTACAGTATATAGGCTGGGTAAGCTGCAGAGTTTGTAATTTGCAAGTCATTTTTCAAACTGTAACTTTCCAAAAACGATTTAAAAAGTCACTCTGTACAGTTAAAAGTATAAAAGTAATATGATAGTCTTTTCTTGAGTGTGTAGGTATATAGTGTATTTATAGAGTGTAGGCTGTGTAAGCTATAGAATTTGTAATTTGCAAGTATTTTTTTAAAGACGTCACGATTTAAATGAATTCTCAGTAAAAATGAAAAGTAAAAGTATAAAAGTAACATTAGAATCTTTCTTTAAGTGTAGATATACAGTATATAGGCTTCATCGGCAATGGATAGGGTCATTTGCAAGTAAGTTTTTTATAAAAAGCGATTCAAAAAACACACAGTAAAAGTTAAAAGTAAACGTTTAGAAGTATAAAACTAATATGATAGTCTTTCCTTGAGTGTCTTAGTATATAGTGCATATACAGAGTATGCAGGCTGTGTAAGAGCTTGTAATTTGGAAGTAATTTTTAAACACACCACTTTTTAAACACCTCACAATTTAAAAAAATCTCTCAGTAAAAGTTACAAGTAAAAGTATAAAAGTAATATGATAATCTTTCTTTGGGTGTGGTGTTAGTAGATATACAGTATATAGGCTGTGTAAGCTGTAGAGTTTGTAATTGGCAAGTAAGTTTTAATATGTCACTTTTGAAAAAAACGACTTAAAAACCACTCTGTAAAAGTTAAAAGTATTCAGATATTACTATAAAGCTATAGTAAATGTATATACAGTATATATACAATATACACTGCTGCGTTAACAGTATAAATGGCCATTTGCAAGTATTTTTAAATTATGCACAGCCCTAAAATTAAAATGAACAGACTAAATAAACAAATTAATGAAAATAAAAATCAGTGTTTCTTACCTGGCGTTTTTGTTTCCTGTCTGTCCACTTTCTGTAGATAAAATCCACGCAGCTCGAGCTCTCCACACACACACTCACACTCACACACACGCAGAGGGAAGAGAGGAGCGCTAAACAAATGAGAGAAATTAGGCAAAGTTTGCGCCGAAGCCCAGGCTCCGCTAAAAAATACTCCTTTCAGAACAATTTCAGTTCAATGGCGATGTGGTAAAAAGAGAAACGTCGAGGAGAAAAAAAAAGCCCCATCAAAAGCTCCTCAGACTCATCCTCTCCTCTCTCTTTCTCTTTCTCTCGCTCCTGCCAGCGATGTTGACGAATTGAGATCGATCCACTTTTTTGACGCCCTCCTCCTCCCGCGGGTCAAAGAGATCCGCCGCCCTTTCAGGCCTCGACCAATCAGAGAGCGCGCTGCTCCTTACGGCCGAGCGAGCCGGCCAATCACGGAGCGAAAAGAACCGAGTGGCCCCGCCCACAGCGATTCTTATTCTGATTGTGACGCCACAGCCTTTCCGAACCTTCAGGTGTTCTAAAAAATAAAAAAAAAATCCATCCGAACTTCAAATTAAGTTCCAAAAAGAACCTTCAAAGCTACAAAGTATCCAGTATCGAGTTTTTTGATTGTTTTTTGAAGTCAAATTGAAGAAGGAAAACCTACAACAAACTTCAGACAAATTATAGATTATAAATTATAATCAGAATCAGAATCAGAAAACTTTACTGATCCTGGAGGAAACTGTTTATGTTATGACCGCACAGAGACAGAGACACAGAGACAAGAACAATAGAAAATATAAAGTCTAAATAAATCCAATAAAAATCTGTGGAAAAAAAATTCTACATTAAAATACCCTATGCTATATGCACAAACCTTAGAGATACAGTTTAAACGCAATTCAAATGAACAAACAGTGTTAGCAGGGTTGCAGTTAGTCAGTATTGGTGCTTAAAAAGTGATTTAAATGATTTGCATGGTGCGTTTACTTGGTGTTTCTCGTCTGTAAAAATGAAAATTTTATACAAATGAAACAAATCTGTTGCAGCGCCTAATTTAGTCCACTTGCATTATTTTTTGAAGTGTTTTTTCCTACGTTTTAATAGCAAATGTCACACTGATTTGTGGGGAATTTTGTGAAGAATCCCACCTGTTAAACAGAACAAACACAACAAACATACATAAAAAATTAAAAATTGTACGTTATAACAAAAATAGTAGGAAAGAAAAAGCGAAACAAAAAAGGGGAGGTTTTGGCAGGTAATTTCGTGTTGTGTTTTGCAGGCTAGACCCATCAGATTCAGCGGCACGAGCCCTAAAACACTTCCAGGAAATGGGAGTTTTGGGGGAACGGGCGCAAAAAATAGCGGAGACGTTCAAAAAAACAAATTAGCGCAAAAGGTGTGAAGTTTTCAGGAGGAGTTTCTGAGCACAATTTCACACAGCTGTGTGATTTTTTTTTAACGTTTGATGCATCATCATCATCATCATCATTATTATTATTATTATTATTATTATTATTATTATTATTATTATTATTAAATTGCGGTGAATTTTTGAACGTGTATTTCTGCAGGACTGTTTCTGTGGAGCAGTTCTGGTCTGTATTTAAAGCTCCTCTCGAGTGTGTGTAACTGTAGTGTTTCAGACTCTCCCTCATTGTCCCGGGTGTGTGTGTCTAATCCCACAGAGGCGCGCGGTAAAGCCGCGGGATCAGCGGGGACTAAACGCGTGTGTGTGTGTATGTGTGTGTGTGTGTGAGAGAGAGAGTGTTGCTTCTTGTAAATTGTCGCTACTTATTAAAACGATGATGCATAAAATCCCCACTCAATCCTGCCTGAGTTGTCAGAGCAGCTCTACGATGGGTTTATCTTTTCTTCCAGCTCTCTTTCTCTCTCTCTCTCCTTCTCTCTCTCTCCTTTCTCTCTCTCTCTCTCTCTCTCTTTTCTCTCTCTCTCTCTTTCCCTCTCTCTATTTTCTCACATTCCCTTTTTTCTCTCTCTCCCTCTCTCTCGTTTCTCACTCTCTCTCGTTTCTCTCTTCTCTCTCATTCTCCCCGTCTCTCGTTTCTTTCTCTCTTTTTTCTCTCTCTTTTTATATCTCTCTCTCTTTTCTCTGTCATTCTCTCTCTTTTGTCACTCTCGTTTCTCTTTCTCTCTCTCTCTCTCTCTCTCTCTCTCTCTTTTAAACACCTCCTCTCCTGTAACTCTGTGCGCAAAAACGCACGGGAGAGAGAAGCAGTGCTGCTCTTTTACCTCCTTTAACACACACACACACACACACACACACACACGTACGAAGCAGCTCTGACAAGAAAAAAACAGGATCCAACGCAACACACTCATTTGCTCCTCATATGTTTTATTTTTTATGAATAAAATGTTGCTCCAAGTGGCTCCTTCGGATGCAGGTAAGAGTCTTTTTCACAGCTTTAAGTTCCCAAGCATTGATTCAGGCTGTGCACTGTGGCTATAAAAGAGTAAATAAAAAGACATTCTTGCTTTTTGCGTTGTTTATTGGGGTTTTTTTCTAATGCATGAAATGCATGATGTATTTTTTTTCTAATGCAAGAAAAAATTAAATAAATGCATGAAAAAATGCATTTCAGTCCGAAAACCAGTGTTGCTCCACGTCATGTTTTGTGAAAAATGAGAAATTTGTGTCGTTTTCTTTTTTGTTTCATTGGTTCTAGATTTAGATCATATGTTTAAAAAAGAGTATATTGCAGAAAAAATAAATAAAAACAATAAAATAAAACTTACCGGCCTGCAATATCCATTGGGCTTCAGAGTGTTTCAGATTTTAGTTTGTGCAAATAAATAAATAAATAAATAAATAAATAAATAAATAAAAACACATAGGTTAACCAGTGCACAAGAATAAATGATATTAGTTTTGCAGTGTAAGATGTTAACTGAGCCCAGTACTGGTCCCTGAGGAACCCCTCAACTAACATAAGCTTTAAATCCATTCAGTAAAAAAAAAGAAAAGGTAAAATAAAAGGGAAAAAGCGGCCCATTCTTGAAATCATCACTACCTTTAATTAGCATAATGAATGACATGCAGTCAGCCCAGATCCAGTCTGTTTGCTTGGGTGTGTATTCGCATTAAATCCCCCAACACACTTGGGCAAACCCGAGCTACTTTGGAATGGGGGGGAAAAAACAAACAAACAACATAAAAACAGAAAAAAATGAGCCAAAGAAAACTTTCCTCTACTTCCAAATAAAATACAATGTTAGGAAATGTGTGGCCTGGAATAACCAAAACAGCAATACACAAATTACACAAATGTGCAAAATCTAATTAACTACTAATACAGCTATTAACAGTGTTTGGCATATGAAAGCAGTCTGAGTGCTTCAGTCATTTGCTCGCAAACACACACACACACACACACACACACACACACACACACACACACACACACACACCCTGCTATTAAAGGTGTCGGCCTTGAAGCTTAGAATCGTACAGGCTTCATCCTACCATGCTGTACTATTATCTATTGTTATTTATTCTAATACACTTTAAACTGATATTCTTTTTAATTGCTTTTTAATTATACATAATTGTTTTATATTGTCTTCTATTCTTTTTTTTATAACTGGCTATATATATAAACACATATATATGTATATATGTGTATTCTATTAAATTCTATTATGTTCTTTTCTATAACTGCATATATGTAGACACACACACACACACACACATATATATACATACATATATATATAGAGAGAGAGAAAGAGCAGAGATAGAAAGAGAGAGATACATAGATAGAGATTGATAGATACATATATATAGATATAGACATAGATATGTATAAGCTAAAATTAAGACTGTGCAAAAGTTATGGCACATTTTAGATTTTGTGTGTAATTTATTTTGCAATACGTTCCAAATACGTTTCATGTTTCTTATATATAAGAAACATGTAAGAAACTTATTTCCCACTTGCATTACAGCTGTGTAAGGAGTGTAATCCATATGTACTCTTGTGTTGTACATGTTAAAAATGAATGTGTCTGCTCTTGTTACACAGTGTGTATGCGCCGGTCGACCTGGGCTAATTATGGTGAGGAGTGCGAAGCCGAAGGCGAAGTCACGGTCACACCTAAAGCAGAATTGAGGCAGAGCTGAGCTTTGATTGACAGTATGCGGGCCGTGAAGAGAAATATGAGATATAGTGGTCCATTAGGTCCTCACACTGGCTCTTCACTCATAGTAAAAGTGTTGTTACTTCAATGAAGTAGAAGAGAAAAACAAAGGATGAGGTCCAAAAGCTTCTCAAGTACTGAGTTCCCTTTAGAACTGAAGTGGAACTTCTCAGGACGTCCATAATCTAAACTCTTTCCAGCGAAGATTCCTGAATGGTTTTTGACATGGATGTGCATTTCCAAAGAAATAAACTTTCAGTCGCTATAAAACAGCTTTAAAACTTCTTCACACTCAAACTTATTTACAATAATGGTTCTTCAAGAAACTGTTCATTGGAAAGTTCTAGGGAACCAAAAGTGGTTCTTCAATGGCACGGCCTCTTTTTGAGCTCCTTTAGAAGACTATAGTTGTCCATAGTTTGTCACATCAGCTCTTTACATGTTATTTCAATGAAATCATTGCAAAAGTAGTAGTAAAGTAGTCAAAAATATAAGGTTCTAAAACTCCAATGCTGAGATCTGCAGTAGAACCTTCCATTAGGTCCACCATCAGTCAGCACAGGAACCAAGGACAGTTCTAATTCTGGATCTGATTGGTCTAAAGGCTTCAAGCCCATGAGAAGAACCAACAGAACTGAATGAAATTAGGCACCAAAAAGAAGTTGGAGAAGAAAAGAAGAACTAAATATGAAGAACTAAAGTTACTGAGGAGTAAAAGCAATTTCCTCCGGGATCAATAAAGTATTCTGATTCTGATTCTGATTCTTGCAAATGCACTTCATGCAGAACTAAAAGCATAAAAAGAGCTACAATGTCAGTCAGGGAAGTACAAATCTATCAAAATATTTTTTTTAGGTACTAAGTAGTGTTCTGGCATCTGTTATTTATTTCTTAATACATCAACAGCAACTGGTACTTTACAGTACGTGGCCTATTCTATTACATTTGCACATTTCAGATCTTGTAAATGTTTGTGTTACACTTGTTTTCCTGCATATTTTTATTACTTAGTTGTAGCCATTAATTTTCTCTTGAACCCTCTACTGCACAATGTTGCCCTCAGGCAACAGAAAGTTTTGCTGAACCCTATGCCCAGTAAAAGGTTATTAAATGATTGCAACCAATCAGAATGTTCAAAAAAGTGCCAAAGAACAGTCCAGCAAGGTGTGGGAGTCACTATCAAGCATCATTTCAAGGCCGGACATCCAGAAAAGCAGAGAAGAGCTGCTTCTTGAAGTTTCACACAAAGTAAAATCCATACATACAATACATTACATGATACGAACACGCACCTATGTTAAAATCTAACATGTAAATATGTTTCAAGCCTCTTGGGTTTTTTTGCTTAAAGATGTGTTGATATTTTTAAAAAATCCACAATTTTACATTGTGCTCTTAACATTATTTCAGGATCTATGAATTCAGAATTTTCTCTGTGATTCCTTACCACAACGAAAAATATTTTTTAGGTGGGGTGGGGGTCAACCCATCCAAAATCAAAAGTATTATCAATAAAATATCCCCAAATGATCCAGGAAATGATGTGGAATCATTTTTATCATCAAAACGTGTGCAGTAGAGGGTTAATTTACTGTAACTGTAATGTCGTTTCAGGGTCATATTTCACTACATGTTCAGAATCAGAATCAGAAAGGAAATTACTTATGTTACGAATGCACAGACACAGAGACAAAGAGACAAGAACAATATAAAATATAAAGTCTAAATACATCCAATAAAACCTCTGCAGAAAATATTTAATACGAAATGATACTATACTATATACACAAATACTGGGGTATAAGTACTATAGATAAATAACTTACAGTTCAGTGAATTACTAGTAACAGTAATGGTGGTTAAGAGTCTCTTATGGCTGTAGTAGAGTTCAGTAGTAGATCAGTAATACTGACATAAGTAGTGATATTTCACTTGGTAAGACTATTACGCATAATAAGATATTATATATAATGGTAATGATGTAGCACCCAGTAAGAAAACTGCATGTGATTGCATTGGTAAGACTTCTGTGGATAATAATAAGATAATAATGCAGATAACAATAATGATTTAAACCCAATAAGAAAAATGCACATGGTAGGATTATTGCAAATAATAATAAGATATTGCACATTATGATAATGTTTTAGCCCCCGATAAGAAAACTGCACAATATTGCACATGGGAAGACTACTGCACATAATAATAATAATAATACACATAATAATAATGATTTAAACCCAGTAAGAAATGTTGTACTTGTATAACCGTGTATGTGACAAATAAAGAATCTTGAATCTTAAATGACCCACCTCTGTTTGACAGATGTACATTTTGTGATGTTATGGTGGTGCTTCTGAGGGTCTCTAATCCTCATCTTCAGAACTAAAGCACCCCATAGGCCGGGGGTTTTCAGCACCCACTGCCGTGGATGGTTTCAGGTGTTCCTTTCTCAAACACACCTGGATTGTGTGGACTGTGAAGCTCCATGGGTCCAATGGAAAGAAAGCTAGCTGCTCTCATTTCAGTTCGTACCCAGCATAACTGCAATACCAAGCCCAAAGTTAGGCCCTAAATCTTACTTTAGAGTGTACAAACAGTCCTGTGCAAAAGTCTTAGGCCCCTATGCACACTCTTTGAAGCCATTTATATCAGCAGTGTCAGCAAAAACTCAAGTGAGCATTAAAATAAATGCAAAGAAACAAGAAAGCAGTAAAAAGTATCAAGACTTCCATTTTTTCTAAAAAGTAGTTGACAGTTTGTGAACACAGATTTGGTTCCAGATTTCTGATCGGTGCCTCCAGTCACTGTGTGAATTTATAAAATTCCATAAACACCACACCTAATTTAATCTAATGAAGTAAAAAGAGCCAAACCAGGTATTTGATGGATCCACAAGTAATACTAGACTTCCATGAGGAAGGAGGTCTGGAAAGGGTTAAGAGAACACTTGGCCAAACATAAAAACACTATTTACTGTATTAATGTTATTTGTATTTATTGTAATATTAGTGTTTTAACACTAACTTCACACTACTGCACAGTAGTAAACAGCTTTTAAGCATAATTTTCTCAGGTGACCAAGACTTCACAGAACTGTATTTCTTGTCTTCGCTGCTGTGTTTCAATTAACAAAGGAAAAATATTGGAAAACAAAGGTTTAGCAGCTCCCAGAGTAGTGCTTTTATAAGTTGTTTACATCGGCTTTGCAGGTTTTTAATGATAAAATAATTAATAATGATTATTGAGGTGTTCCCAAACTTTTGATGGGCTGTGAAGTATATGTACATCTCTCATTTAACTCGAAGCCAAAGACCCCTGAGGAACTGCAGTAATGAAGCTGCAAACCCAGATCTGAGCAAAACTACGGACACCCTTCAGAAAGCGCCTGAAAACTATCTGCTTGGAGTAAAAGCCCTTTGAACATGAGGCCTGCTGATGAATCCAGCTGAATGGAGCTGGAGCAGGGCGTGAACAGGTAAGCACAGAGCGGTGGGGGGAGAGAGAGGGGTGAATGGAGCTGTCAATCACAGAGCCATGGGCCCGCCCCCCTCATTAGGAGGGTAAATACAGGGGAGGGGCCATGAAAGAGTCAGCCAGGAACCAGATATGTGAACAAACACACACACACACACACACACACACACAAACACACACACACACACACACGCACGCACGCACGCACGCACACACACACACACACACACACACGCATACATGCACAGTATTTTCTGCTGGTTTAGGTGTAGATTTATACTCATACACACACATCATATATATATATAAGCCACGTGTATTTCTGTGTCTTTCTTTCTATCTGTGTTTATCTGCTCTTGAGGAATCAGGTTAAAACTTGCATTTCTCTCTCTCTCTCTCTCTCTCTCTCTCTCTCTCTCTCTCTCTCTCCCTCTCTCTCTCTGCTTTACTGGTTACCATGTGAGCCTCGCACAGCCACACAAGAATGTGCAGGTTCAGATCCCTCTGACCCACCCCCAGCCCAGAGAGAGGGAGAGGAAAGAGAAAAGAGAGAGGGATTAACGCTGAGAGAGAGAGAGAGAAAGAGAGAGAGGCAAAGTACAGAAAGAGAGACAGAGAACGAATGAGAGAAACAGAGTGAGAAAGAGTGTGTATGCATGTGAGAGAGAGACAGAGAGAAAGAGAGAAACAGCGAGGTGAGAGAGAGAGAGAAAGAGAGAGAGACACACAGAGGTGAGAGAGAGAGACAGAGAGAGAGAGAGAGAGAGAGAGAGAGAGAGGTGTGAGAGAGAGAGAAAGAGAGACAGAGAGAGACAAAGAGAGAGAGAGAGAGAGACAGAGAGAGACAGAGAGAGAGAGAGAGAGAGAGAGAGATAACACCATCATACCTCTCTTGATATCAACCCAACCTTCTAAAACGGTACATGGGAAATGTGGTCTAGATTATGGTTTCTGGTAGAGAAGGAAATGTGTGTGAGTGTGTGTGTGTGTGTGTGTGTGTATGTGTGTGTGTGTGTGTGTGTGTGATTTGAACAGAGCTGAAGCCCGTTTCTCCTTCATCGGCCTGGCCTGGAATTGCTCTCTGCTTATCTACACGAACAGCCCAGTCTACAGCACAGCCGGACACAAGCACGGGTGCCATCCCATAATATCCGGGGTGTGCTGCCATGCAGTGATACGTCTGGCAGGAGAGGGGGAGAATAACTGGTCAAATGTACTGTTTTACACACACTTTATATCTGAAAAACATAATAATTCACACCCCTGTTCTAAAATATGAGTACTGATGAATACTCAACGTGTACACACACACACACACACACACACACACTCACACACATATACATATTCCATTTATTCCATTTTGTTCTTGTTATTGGAAAGTTGTTGAGTGAAGAACTCTAAATGAAAATCTGTCCAATAAACCCAGTTTCCTTTCTAAGA
>JBBPCZ010049754.1:0-12890 GCA_037974445.1 Brycinus macrolepidotus
GTGAGCTTATTCCCCAGCAGTGATGGTCTGATTGTGTTAAAAGCACTGGAGAAGTCAAAAAACATGACCCTCACAGTATTCCCAACAATGTCCAAATGAGAATAAGCCTGGTTAGATACTTGTCATGTCAAGAAATCTCCAGTTAAAGAGAAAAAATCTGCACTCGCCTGAATAACACAGCCTCAAGAAAGACTCCAGAGTGACGAGACAGGTGAAATGTTCTCTTTAGTAACAGAACAGGTTTTGTGTGTCCGTCTGTTCTTGAAGCTGTAACAGGAGTAAATGATGCATGTTAATACACAGAACTCTAAAGGCTTCCTGGTTGTCTTCCATGTTCTCTAGTTCTCTGTTTTGCATAGATAAGGCCAACTAATCAACAGGGGACGACAGTTGAAGTCATGAGGGCATTTCTGTTCCTCACCCATTCGTTCTTTATTCTTCATTCTTATCTGAGGGTGTTTGACTGACGACAGCATGATGCACCATGAATATGCACGTTCACGTACATATAATAGGCTAAAAAGGAGATCAAGTAAAAAGTACCTCATTTGATGAATTAAGTAGTGCATGAATTATGACATACACATAAATGTTTTCATTTTTTATTGAAAATTCAAATTGAAATATTACATCAGTATCGTATATCAGTTCATATGTACATTACATTTATTATAATATGGCACAAAAAATTAAAATATTAAATCAATATCGGGGCATTTTGTATTTTGTCGGCATATGATGGCAGTCTATTAATCTACTCCCATTGTATGTGCTGCAAGCTAGTCCATTATAACATGTTGTGGCATCATTACCGGTTTGTATGAATCTCAGTATCTGAAGTGCTTTCATTCATGAAAAAAGGAAGAAATTATAACCTCTTTTGGCTTTTTGTCCTTATGTACTTTGTATAAATATTAAAGTATGATCACAGTACAGCCTTCACCATTGGTGTGTGCATGATAAAAAGGTAGAGACTGCAACAGCAATACATGTGATCAGAAAATAAGTACCAAGTTACACCAGGTCACGCTCTCTTCATGAAAATGAAGGAGGACGAGCAGCATGGCTAAACGCTGTTTCTTTTCTTGTTATTTTCAGTTTACTGCTACTGTCGTACAGTGTACTTAAATTATTTTCTATATATTTATCTTATCCATGTTCTATATTTTATAGAAAGATGATAAAATGCTCCTGATTCAGATCCTGTATATCCTGTAAAATGTATTCCAGCAAAGGTTCAAGGGACCCTAAAAGTTAAACGCTTATACATGAGGTAAATAACTGAATGAAGTGCTCTATTTAAAGTTGCTGCTACAAAACATTTACATAGCCGGTGACAACCAAAGGCAAATTTTCTCCTGTGAGAAGTTTATCTCACAGACAGGATGCAGATCTTTATGTAAACAAATTTCACACACCCACACCAATCTGCATGTCTAGCATTCCCATCTCATCTGTACTGAATCTTCATCTGGAGTTCCTTACATTCACTCTTCCATGCTCAACTCTCCACAGGGAGGTGCCAGAGTTACAGTTATTACAGTCCTGAGTTTGTAACCTGTTCTGCTCCTGACCTTCAGAAAACAGGAGATGAACCTGTTATGAAGGAGTTCCAGCAATGCTCCACTGCAGTATGTGCACATGCTCTAAAATGAGAGCAGTACTTTTACTGAGAAGTACTTTTAGGGTGGTAGTAGCCTAGTGGGTAAAACACTTGTCTGTGAACCCGATGACCACAAAGTTGCAAATTCAAACCCCCACTTTCTATCATTGTGTCCTTGAGCAATGCACTTAACCCTCAGTTGCTCCAGGGGGACTGTCCCTGTAACTACTCATCTACAGTATACAAAGAAAAAAAATTAACTACACACCCATTAAATGCTTCAACTCTCTGTATTTACACACACACACACACACACACACTAAAACACACAATCCGATCTGACAGGTCAAACTGAGCTACAACTGGTCATTTGCCTAAATGCAATAGTAGGTTTTGAGCTGAGGGCCACAAAGATCCTTTGGGCATCCCTATTCAACACAATATTGTCTCATGAGCGATTTCTTCAGACTTCCTCTGAAGCTGTCCTCTAAAACTGGAACAGAAACCCTGTTATAAATCCATAGAGGGCAGTGTTGGATAGTTCAGAACAAAACAGCACTAACACACACACAAAAAAAGGCAAAAAGCAAAGTGAGGATCAAACTCTGTTCCAGGTAATGCAGGCAGCCTTTATTACAGTGAGTATTTCATGAACACTTAAATATAAAGAGGAACATATTCAAAACAAGTCACTGATACAATGTTTTAGTAAGAATTTATTTGGATATTCAATTGCAGATGCTTTGTAGTAGCAAATCTTATCTTTAACTAACATTAAAGTCAAGTGAAGTAGGTTTATTGTTATTTCAGCAATATACACAGTACACAGAGACACGAAACAACGTTCCTCCAGGACCATGGCGCAACACGAAGAAAAACAGAAATAAATCAGGACACAAATGCAGGCAGGACAGGACTATACAGAGTGCAAAGGGGGCAGGAGAGAGAGAGTGCAAGAGAAGCAGAAGAGAAGGACCAGACCACATACAGTGCAGCTAAATTCAACTAAATATTCATCAAATGAAACTGAACTTTAAAATTAAATACAAAAGATTCCATTGGATCAAACCCAAAACGTAATCCTGAAATTAGCATCAGCCCAATATTGAAATCTAATCCTAATCCTAAACGTAACAATAATGCTGTTTACAATCCACTGAATTTAACAAGAGAGTGCATTAACAATTAAAGCCTATATGTAGATAATCAATAGGGGAATCTTGAAACATGACCAATGTTTCTTTTGAAATGTTTTATTCATTATATAATGAATACATGTGAATACTTTTTGTCTTCGAAAAACAATGTCAGTCTGTCAATCTGTATGATTACAGGCAAACAACCAAGTTAGCAAATAAATAAATAAATAAATAAATAAATAAATAAATAAGCAAGCAAGGAAATAAATAAATAGTAAAAGTAATGAAATTCATTCATGAAATAAATGGTCGGATTCTACAAGCCTGAGCTGAGTTATTCCTTGCTTCCCTAATACCCACAGCCATGAAGGTAGTGAGGTGAGGAAGATGAGTCACACTGATCTCAGGGTACTTCTTCAGCAGAATAGCCACAAAACTCAAAATGCTATCTCTCTGAAGTCCTTACTCCCATGTGAACATGTTCCCCTCAGATTTGCCAGTCTTGGGATTCATTAGCACGCTCATTAAGACTATAGGAGCGTGTATGTGAACGTGTGCATACTGAATATGAACATTTGAATTGTGGCTGCAGCTCTCAGGACATGCTGCTGTAGTTTCTGGTGGTCGATGTCATTCATCAGTCTTCTCCTTTCTGCTGAGAGACATGATAAATATCAAACATGGACTAATAAAAAGAGGCTGTGAAATGTCCTTTCACGTTTTCATTCAAGTTATCCCACACTACACATATCTGTAGGAACACTCATATTTCCCAGACAGGAGCTGTGTAAATTCTAAAGGAAGCCTCTAGCCTCGAAACAGAGCCCCACTATCTGTTAGCAAACTAGCCCTGAGGAGGCAATGAAACTACGGCGAATCTTAACTGCACCTGTAATTGGAATATAATTAGGAGATTACCATTTTTAATTCCAGTTTAAAAGCAATAGGCAATTATTTTCTTTAATATCAGCTTGTAATGAGGTCTGATTATTCCCGTGTAGTTCTTCATGAGCCAAGCTTGCAGGAAACTCTAGAGGGCAGTGTTGGGTTTTTCCACACCGCTGGAAATTGATGTAATGACTCAGAAAAGATGAGCCCTTTCCACTGCACTGGGTTTCTTGGCTGTACAGTAGTTGAGTGCGTTTAAATTACAGCTGGATAAATGTCCTGAGAGATGGATGGACATGAAGATGGATGAAGAATGAGGCAGATGGATTACTGGGTGTATTCACAACATCATGTGGAAGATTGTGGCAGATTTACCATGGGAATTTTGTACAACAAAAGACATTGTTATATCACTAAATGGCATTCAAATTGACAGTCCCTTTTATATGAGTGCCACTTTCAAAACAACTTCAATACCAGCTATTTGGCTGATATCAGCAGAAAATGCTGGACTGAATATCGGAGGAAACTCAGTCCAATTCGCCATCAAATCGTGGTTTAAGTATGAGAGTCCACTTTTAGTTGCTTTTCTAAATTGCTTCGATTACAAATACCTCCTTTTTAATGAGGGTATCAGTTCATGCTTCTGATTTCAATATAGGTATTTATCTGAAAAGGAAAAATGGTATCTTGCCATCTCTGACTGAAACAGTTTTTAATGAATAAATAAAAACAACAGATGCATTGCGTATGCTTTATCATTTTCTCTCAGTCACATTCACTTTAAGCAGAATCGCATCCTTTGTCACTGAAAGACAAAGAATTACAGAGCAGACAGACCGATAACCCTCAAATGTCATATTTTTGGGTTGGGGAGTGTGTGTGTGTGTGTGTGTGTGTGTGTGTTACTGCTAATGTGTATGTGTGCATGCACGCATGATATCTGATGGTGAGGCAGGATACGGAGACGATAGCCTGAGATATCCTGTCAACAGCCCGTACAGACGTACACACAACAGTGTGTGTAATGCATTTCCTTATCTCCCTACTCAACGTCCCGAGTCTTTTCCCTCCTCGACTGCAAGACAAGACAAATATCGGATATGCACCAATGAAAAGGGGTCTGAAAGAACCTTTCACATCATTTAAGATATCCCACTAAACACATCTGTAATAAAACTCATATCATCATGGCAAAACCTTGTTCAAGCCCCGGAAAATAATGATGGAATCACCACCCTTAGAAGATTTACCCAAAACCCAGCTTTACCCAAAACCAAAATCACACAAAACATTTTTTGTTTAATAGACAAACATTCTGGCTTCATGAAACACACCTCAAACCAATTAAATGAAACCATTTTAATGAATGACAAATTTGTTCCAGGTCAAGAATCACTCACTGTGGAGGAAAAAATACGGAATCAGAAATACGGAATCAAATAAAAACAAATAGTCTTATGCCTAAAAATGCTCATTATTTAGTAGTTAAAGAGAGTGCTTGCAGACCTTAACGAGCTGATAATTGAAAGGAAAGATGGCCCCAGAAGAGAGTTTTCAAATGAATCAGTGGAAAGGATTATAACACTCCTTCAAGAAAGAAATCCAACCTGAAGTGTGACAAAAGATGTTGGTTTTTCACAGCAAGTCTAAACAAAATGGGAAGGTTATAAAAGGGAAACATGGGTAAAGCGCTAACAATGTCAGATCATAGAAAAAGAGATAGAAACTCAAAGCAACATGACCTGAAAATACAAAATGCTCAACAAAACAAATGACAAAAGAATGGGCAGAAACACCAGCCAATTTTTGTGACAGAACCGAAGAAATTCCATCGATGTAAAATAGATTTGGTGATGATGTCATTGTTCAGGATGATTATGAATCTTGCCACAGAGCAAAGATTCATGGCCTAACCAATGGTAGAGCTTGTTATATCTATCTATATAGCTAAATACAGAGTAAAGAAACTTCTGATTGGATCATTTTCCATTAGCTGTTTTAAGAAATTAAACTAATTATTTCCAACCAAAATGTAATAAATATGATTCTATTGATTAAAAATGAACTAAAAATTCCAGATTTTTGTAGAAGGCCTTAAGTGTCTGCCGTAAAAAAAGGTAAGGTTAATATCGTATCAGAGATTATGCAAAAAATCATAATATTATTGAAGAAAAAACTTCTGTAACTTTAAATGTAAGCTAATGTAACATTTTTTATATTTCTATTGGTTTATTCATGAAATGCAAAAGACAGTTGGGGCTTTCAAATTGTGAGAAAAATAATAAAACCAAAATTTTGATACAACAGTGATGTTTACTTTTGATGCAGGTGGGTGGGTGTTATTGTAGAAGAGAAAATCCCTGTTATCTACTTGGTGCTCTGTGGTGCTGATGCAACTGTAATTTAATAAGGCGTCTAATCAGTCTTATCTTACTATCTCCAATTAGCCATACAGACACACGCACACACACACACGCACGCACACACGCGCCCGCGCACACACACACACACACACACACACACACACACACACACAGACAGACCTCTAGTCGACCACCTGCATCAAAGGCCTCTTTGCCGATGCAATCTGAGAGAGCCCTGAGCTGCTGCATTCATTTATATTCTAATGCCTGATTCTCTTATACTTCAAAGTATTGCTATCAGTCTGAAACAATACAAGAACCAGATAATCAGAAGTACACACCACCATGTGCACACTCATACAGTCGCATTCATAATGAGATACACACATCTACGCACTTACAGACACACCCAAGTACAGATATGCATGTTCACTTTGTAACGTAAACCTGCCTTTCTTGCAGATGCACTTTCAATCACGCCTCTGCTGAGCCAGGCTGAGAGAGGCTCAAAGCAGAAAACAAACTGAGCAGCATTCAACAGCAACAGCCTTGTTCTCTCTAAGGTTCGCACCATATGCCTAGACTCTAAGCAGCAATCCTCACTCAGTTGGATGGGATTTGCTTTCTCAAATTGGCATTATTATTTCTAATTTGAAGTTAAAGGAATTTTGTTCTATGTTCTCTTAAAGCGGTTTTCTGGTTTAGCTGTTATTTTAACAGGCCTGGTGGTGTCTTCCAGCTGCAGCATTGTGGTCCAAGAACCTGGGAAAACCTCAGCTTAGGCAGAAATGTAGCATCTAACACTGACATTTTGTAAAAGTTTGCTGGCCAGACTATTGAGAAGATATATGCTGCGTTATATGGCAGTATAGTTAGCTAACTAAAGTGTTGGTAATCTATCTAACTTTAACTATTTATTTAACTAGCACAGGTACGTACAAGCATCACATTCTAGTTCTAAATGTTATATAGGTTTATGGATTTATTTGTACCTAACATATGAAATGTTTGTTTTTTTTTAGCTAATAACAGTAATGAATTGGCCAGTGGAAATCACAAAACAATGGGTTCAAATGTGTAAAGTCAGAGATTTATGTCATCTCAGTAAACCACCACAATCATTAGTGCACATGTAAATAACACCTGTCATCTATGATAGTGTTCAGACATCTTCAAACACTGTTCTATCAGTTGACTTTATATCAAACTGGGCAGCTAGGGCCTATAATAAGCTGCAGTATAAAGTTAGCCAACAAGATTGTTGAGATAACTACATTAACTTTAGATAATTATAGATGACTGGGGACCCCATTTATTCTTTGACCCATCTCCATTCACTCATCCTGTCTCCTCCAACTGTTATCATCCTTAGATTTCACCCTCAACCACTCTCCTCCAACTCACAGAGCAGGCAGCTCTCCAGCACTGGACATCACAGTAACCCGCTTCACTTCTCAGATCATCACTTTCTATCTTTCACTCTCTCCCTTCCCACCATTCCCACTCACGTCACAACCACATTCTCTTCCTCCACCTGCACTCCATTCCTTCCTCTTCCCTTGCTCTAACCATCCTAATTACCCTTCCACATTCTGACTAATTCCCTTCTTTCTCCTTGGAAACAACAACAAATACCTTCCTTTCTTCAGCCTCTTCTTCAGTTAACCTCTTGTGTCCTCTCACCTCCAGGTCAGCAAGATCTTGTCCACCTGTGCCTAGACTTGGGGATTCACTCTTACTAGGCATCTTTATACTTAGATAACCTGGTAGCATTAGCATCTCATCTACTGAAGCTCTTTAGCATTTTCTCTTGGGTCCTCCTTCTCCCTCTCCATCTTCTTCATTTACCCCAGAGGACACTGTCACCCTCTTTGAGGAGAATGTTAACAGAATCTGTCTGTGTTTTCCTGCTGTCCCCTCACTCCCATCACTCCTCATCCCCCTGCTCTTAATTTCCTAACTTGTTTTTCCCCACTTTCCACAGACGATATCCTACAGCTATTGACATCCATCAATTCGACCATCTGCCCACTGGACCCCATCCCATCCACACTGCTCCAGACTATCTCACAGGACCCACTACTTGTCATTATTTCCATCATAAACAGCTCTTTGTCCTCAGGAGATATACCATCTGCATTTAATACAGCCAGGATGGTAGCGATTCTAAAGAACCTTTGATGCCGACAACCATTGACCAGTATCATTCGTTTCTTTCTTCTCATTCTTGAAAGTGCAGTGTATAATTAAGTGTATCTCTCACCCAGAACCAGCTCCAGGATCTTAACTAGTCTGGCTTCGAAAACACACTCTACAGCAACTGCCCTTGTAGCAATCACTGAGAAGCTCCATGCAGCATGATTAGACAATTTATCATCGGTCTGGGTGTTTCTTGACCTCTCAGCAGCCTCTGACAGAAGTCAGGTCGAGTCACAAGTCACAACCAGAAAATTCTCCTGTCGGTCATCTCCAGCCTTGGAATCAGTGACTCTGCATTCAATTGGTCTGAGTCCTTTCCGGAGGGGCGCTTTTATCAGGTAACACGGAGGGGACTCTCTTTCAGTATCTCACAAAGAACAGTGTTGGGTCCTCATCTCTTTTCTCATTACACTTTTTGCTCTCATGGCTTCTCTCACTACTTCTATGCTGATAACACTGAACTAATCCTCTCCTTCGCACCTTATGACATTCGGGTTTCCAGGCTCATCTCGGCATGTCTGGCTGAAACCTGTTTATGGATGACAGCCTATCACCTGGAAATTACTCCCAGCATGACTGAGCTGCTGTTCTTCTCTGGAACTACAGGCCCTCACCATAACCTTAGCATCTCTTTCAAAAACTGCTTGATCATTTTATCTGAAGATGCACACAGCCTTAGTGTAATTTTGGATGATGTTATCACTGGTTATCAGTGGTCTTACTTCATTTGCCGTCATTTAATGCACACAGAAGAAAAGCATCTAGACTGTTCTCTTCTGGCACCTAAGTGATGGAAAACTTTAGCTGATTGTCTGATCAGCAGAATTACTTGCTGTCTTCAAACAAAGATTGAAGACCTGCCTCTTAAGTAAGCATCCACTGTGTAATGTGTGCCTCTGTCATTTGACTGTGTTTGTTTGCCTTTACCATGTGAGTTTGTTGTTGTTGTAATCTTAGTCTCCACCTTATCCCTGCCCCCTTGCTATTGTGTTCACCAGCGTCTTGCTCCTTCTTTGAAGGTTAGGGACAGCCTAAACCGCTGTAAAAGTTCATAACCTCGCATAATGTCCCTCTAAAATTGCAGAATTTCCTCTCAAAACATTTGGACTATGGGATTTGCTACATCCATTTTAGGTGGATTATTCTGTAACGACTGGGGTTGAGGCAGGTTGTAAGTGGGAATGTACAAAAGATTAATAAACGGACACATGAAACACTAATACTAACAAAAGGGTTACAGAGGGCTGTTTCAGCACAGGGCTGAAACAAAGACATAGGCAAGGACAAGACAATAACTGGTAATACAGACAATCCACCAACACAGGCTGAAACAGGGGGGTGTATATATTAACTAAGCAGGTGAGGAGACAACAAGAATAAGACACAGGTAAACAGGATAACAAGGAGGAGGGCTAAGGTGGAGACTAAGATAAAAACTCACATTGAATAGACACATGGCAAAGACATGGGCACACAAAACATGGGTCAAGAACAGGGGCACACATTATTCACCGTTCTGGGAAGGCTTCCCATATGTTGGCATGTATTTGTGGGGATTTGTGCCCATTCAATCAAAAAGAGCATTTGTGAGGTCAGTCGCAGATGTTGGACAAGATGGCCTAACTCTCAGTCGATTAAGACACAGGTAAACAGGATAACAAGGAGGAGGGCTAAGGTGGAGACTAAGATAAAAACTCACATTGAATAGACACATGGCAAAGACATGGGCACACAAAACATGGGTCAAGAACAGGGGCACACATTATTCACCGTTCTGGGAAGGCTTCCCATATGTTGGCATGTATTTGTGGGGATTTGTGCCCATTCAATCAAAAAGAGCATTTGTGAGGTCAGTCGCAGATGTTGGACAAGATGGCCTAACTCTCAGTCGATTTATCTGATAGGTGTTCAGGTGGGTTGAGGTCAGGGTTCTATGCAGGCCATCAGAATTCCTCCACGCCAAACTTACTAAAACATGTCTTTATGGACCTTGCTTTGTGCACTGGGGGCATAGTCATTCTGGAACAGGAGAGGGCCTTCCCCAAACTGTTCTCACAAAGTTGGACGCATATAACTGTGTACAATTTATTTGTATTATGTAGTGTTAACATTACATTTCACTGGATGTAAGCGGCTGAGCCCAAACCCTGAAAACAGACCCAGCTGTTTCCATTTCATGAAGCTCCTCACACACAGATCTTGCACTGATGTTTCTTCCAGGCAGTTTGATGCCCTGTAGTGAGTGATGCAAAGATAATACCCACTCTAGTCTTCAGAACTCGGTGGGCCCACTCTGTGAGGGTGGTCCACAGCTTCGTGGCTGCGCTGCTGTTGCTCCTAGATGCTTTCAAATCACAGTATTAGCACAGGGCAGGAATTTCACAAACTGACATGTGATGGAGCTCTTCAGTACAATGCATTAAACTGCCAGAGTTTGACTACATGCCTATGTGTTTGATTTTATACACCCATTAGAATTTGGGTGTGGCTTGAACTCATGAACTGAATAAGTAGGGCATCTGTCCACATACATTTGGCCATATACTGTAGCACATGCTAAATTAGCCAGCTAGCTAAAATGTAAGATGTTTAACTTTCGATAAAGCTATGTTCTAACTCCAACCCAAACACTTTTTATTCTGAAGAAGGTATTACTACATGGTAGAAAAGTTAACTCTAATCTTAAACCCCAACCTTGATCCTTTAATTTTGAGTAATTTAAATCTTCGCAGGCAGGGGCTTTTCATTCAGCCTGAGGCTCCACACCATTCGTCGGCAGGAGGACAGCTAAATATTACAGGCTCGACAAGAGGGGCTCAGAATCAGAGCATAATTATATCAGGTTAGACATCTGAATGTCATCATTACTCAGATAGAGGTTTAGAGGTTTGTGTGTGTGTGTGCATGCGCATTAGAGGAAAAATGCTCATTATTCCATATGTTTGCATAATTTTTGCATCTGGTTGATGTTTATGTCCCTTGAAAGAGTAGTTAACATTTTAATGGGAAGTTTCAATCCCAGTTCAGAAAAGTACTACAATATTGCTTTATCACATAAGAGCCATATGCTTAACAATGTAAAAAGAAATGAAATATGAAAACATGCTCATCCATAAATATCTGTTTTCCAATTAAACTTAACAGAATAATACCAGCTCATTTCTTTCACTCCCTCTGTATCTCCCTGGAATTACATGTGTTGATTGAATGAGGTATAATGAGTTGTCCTTGTTTCCACGGTAACTCTGAAACTCAGGGCACTGTTTAACTGTACAGTGGCCATCTCACATACACACACACACACACAGATATATACTCATTACATCCTCTTTCATACTGCAAGGTGCACACACACACAATAATACAAAGTGGCCATGTCTGGTGGAAGGTTAATGCAGAGATCAGCGTAGAGAGACATTCTGCTTATCATTAAAATGGAGATAACAGCCGAGACGGAAACCCTGTCTAGAGCGCTGTTACAGACACACACACAAATACACAGACAATGATGAATACAGTATCTTATAACAATACACACACTCATTCTCTGGTCAGATGACAAAGTCTGACAATGCCACATTTACTGAATTACTAGTTCGGTAATTAATTCTGAAATTTCATTTGAATGACTGCATTGCTGGGATTTATTGCCCTGAAAGCCTTTTGTGGTCAGTTGATTAATTTTTTGTCTTTGGGTAATAGCAAATAGTTATCAAAAAATAAAATGGAGAGGCTTGTTGTTATTGTGCTAAAATAATATGTAAAAGAATACCATTAAACATTAAATAAATTCAAGTAATAACATTGTATAATTAATATTATTACAATAACTATTTAACTTCTTAACAAAATTGACATTCCGTATGTTTTTCTATTGTCATAGCTTGCCAAAATGAACTGGAATCATTTGGACCTAAAAAAAATCTGCAAATTATTTGACCAAATTAATGAAAGGTGGTTGTCCAGACAGGAGAAGTTGGGGAAATCCTCACCACACCAGGTTCTTTTTCTGCTACTGGCAGCAAGGCTTGCATTGCCAAGGACTGGAAGATGGTAGGAGTGTTGGGTCTCAGGGATTCTGTGCTCCAGTGTTTCAACAGCAGCTGTGCAGTCCAACCTAGGCCTGTGTGGAGCTGCATGTAGGGGCTCAGCCATGGCATGAGGATAACACTCGTCTTCATTCTCCAATGCTTCTGGATACATGCAGTAATATTCCAGTAATAATTTGCCACAAGATGCTTCCTTCTAAGGCTCCATTCACACCAGCCATGTCTGGCACCTCCAGGTGGCTGGCCAGTCCACTGCTCTGTCTCTCCTGAGCTATCAAACTGACTGCTTCAAGTGTTGTAGAGAAGATCCAAGGTATGCAGCAGGATGAGGGTGAGTTACTGACTTTTCTTTATTTTTATCTGTTTTGGCTTTATCTTGTATCTCTTCTAAGTTAAATGCAAACGAAAACAGGACAAAAACAACTAAACCGAACCATGAATGCCAAACCAGCAGCATTCTTCCAAGCTTCACTTGGTGGGCTTTCTATATATATATATGATGATCCAAGATGGCGGCGCGCTAGGTCGCAGCGGCCACTCCGGGTCCAACACTTGGTTCCATCACCACGACCCTTCACCTGGCCCTCACCCATCTGGACAAAAAGGACACTTATGTTAGAATGCTGTTCATAGACTTCAGTTCAGC
>JBBPCZ010049774.1:0-12890 GCA_037974445.1 Brycinus macrolepidotus
TTTCTACCATTGTGTCCTTGAGCAAGACACTTAACCCTCAGTTGCTCCAGGGGGACTGCCCCTGTAACTAATGATTGTAAGTCGCTCTGGATAAGGGCGTCTGCCAAATACCATAAATGTGTTTATCATGTTCCTCAAACCATGCCTGAACAGAGGGGCACATTATCCTGCTGAAAGAGGCCACTGCCATTAGGGAATACCATTTCCATAAAGAGGTGCACTTGGTCTGCAACAGTGTTTAGGTAGGTGGTACATGTCAAAGGAACATCCACATGAATGCCAGTACCCAAGGTTTCCCAGCAGGACATTGCCCAGAGCATCACACTGCCTCTGTGAGTTTGCCTTCTTACCATAGTGCATGCTGGTGCCGTCTCTTCCCCAGGTGAGAATGCTCTGTCACCTTTCTGTTATAGCCAGCATCAACCTTTTTAGCAGCTTTGGCTATAGTAGCTTTTCTGTGTTTGGATCAAATGTGTAAATCTGATGCTTGGACTGAAACACTCCTTTTAGAACACTCTGAGATATTTCTGTCAGCACTTCCAGAAAGTCCCTTCAAAGTGATTGACAGTGTGCCTGAGTGGCTGGAAGTGCTAGAAGTTTCTGTGAGAATATGTGTGGAGTAAGAGACTGACAGCAGTGTCCTGGGACCCAACTGCTGACAGCCAGCCAATGTTCCTCCGCTGTATTCCCAGCAGCTGGTCAGTTTCAGTAAAACTCTACAAGCCCCAAACACAGGGACAGAGGATGTGTCTCGCCAAGAGGGGCACCCAGATGAAAGAAGGGCTGTAAATTAATTACATTTCATTAACCTTTCCCTCTGACATTCTCTCTGTCCTTATAGACTGCAGTCTGCATGTATGTCCCCTCAATTATATGTCCATTTAATCACCTTTACACTTCATCAGTGTTGACTTCACTGCTCACAGGGCAGCCGTGCGCAGTCCTGCACTGCTCTGCAGTACTGGAGCAGCTGATTACTCTCTCTCACTCTCTCACTCTCTCTCTCTCTGCTGTCAGCTGCTCACAATGCAGCAAGGTGACTCAATGTTAACTTTCTCTCTGAGGATGAGGCTGGGCAGCTTCTGTGGAATTCGCTCCTCAGTGGATGAGTAAAGCCCTGCAGCGGATAACACTAAAGCCTTTCTTCTCTTTCTATCAACCTGCCACTGTGTAATAGCAAATATCAGTACCCTTTCTTAGCGAGGGTATATTTACCATGACTCAAAGTTACACAATAATGGGTCATTTCATGTGATTGGCACCAAATGGACATGCTAATTATATTTTTTATGTCCTCTATAGTTTCAATTACATATTGGTGTTATGAAAAAATAAATTACCCAATTTTAGGGTGGAATATTTCATGCAGAACTGACTCCCACACTACCTGTTATCAAGATTAGGCCATCGAATGAAGGACACAGATTTTTTTTTTCATGAAATCAATGCATTTATACTCAATTATTATATTTTCTGGTAATGTGGATGTATATTTGTAAATGTCCAATGTTAAATATTAATTAGCTTTTAACTAGTACACCGTGAAGAACTGACTTAGATTTAGAGAAGAAGATGGAATAACTCCTGTAAACAGGTATGCATTCGAGGTAAATCAGTTTCACAAGTTATATTGTGGAACTTTACAATAAGTTACTATTTTGTGCGTAATTGGTCCACTCTTGAGTGACCTGTTTCTGAATATTGTAATGAGAATGGCACAAAATTAGGGGGAGACTGGGAGTTGTGTGTCTCCTCTCTTTTTGTAGTTACAGGAGATAAATTTGTTGATTGTTGATTGCTGAAAAAAGTAAATAGCCCATGTGAATGATACGTATATTTGAGAGTGACTTTTCCATCAAATATCCCACACCAAAGGGCAGCGGCAAGAGTGAAGACCTGCCACACAAACAGTTTGGCTAAAAAAGGTTCCTCTGTCTGTTTTACACATCCAGTAATCTCCTACCTCCGTGTGACATGAAGGATGACAGCAAACATGCACAGGCCATGCAGATACACAGTGTTAGTGCTGCAGGGTGTTTTATACCAGAAATGGTCACTTCTTGCAAGCAAGTTGTACAGACATCCTTTTCCCAAACAGATTACTTATTATCGGGGCAGCTGGAGGCCTAGTGGTGAGGGAGTTGCCCCTGCAATCAGAAGGTCAAGGGGTCAAATCCATGTACTGCTAGTGGCACCACTAAGGTACCCTTGAGCAAGGTACCGTCCCCTCACGCTGCTCCCCAGGTTCCCTTCATCGGTTGCAGCCCCCTGCTTCACTTGATGAATGGGTTAAATACAGAGAAAGAATTTCTCATTGTTCACACTTTGTGCTGTGCTGTGGTGTGTTCACGCGTGACTATAAGGGGCCACTTTACTTTATTATATTATCATACTTATTATAAAATATTTACCACATCAAATATAATGTATTCTTCACTTTGTATGTTTTATTTTCTTACAGTACATCCTTCAATGAATATCTATTATCAATATAAATATAAATATAATTATGAATATAAACACAAATATTATCTAATTTTCCATATTAACTGGTGTCTTAGTACTTAGGGGCATTAACTAGCTGACTCACTGTGATCTAGCAAACTGGTTAACAAGCAGAAAAGAAACTAGATTATCGGTTATTTTCCCCATAAATATGAGTCTTAGTAGTATGTAACACAGTAGGATGTGAAATTTGAACAAGAGATATGAATGATAAGTATTCCTTCAGGATTTTTAACTGACTTTGATAAAGGATATTTTGTTGGTGCTGCAGAACAGTTGAAGTTTCTCCTTTCTTTTGTTTCATAATAACTTAAGGGAGATGCTGCAGAGGACTGCGCCTATGATGAAGGCCTAATTTCATCATGATACACATGTGCTAGGACAAGACATGCTGGATGTCTGTGTAGGCGTCATTTACGTGTCCCCATCACATTTTATTATGGTCTATTTTGTCCACACCACTTTTGGAAAGGTCAGTAAATTCCTCTCCTCATGAACAAATATGATGAGTAGATCCCAGTGAGCCCAACATCCAGCGGGTGAGAGGCAACCTTAAACAGTGAAGCCCAAAAGCAGCCCGTTATCCAGCATGAGGCTGAGGAGGAGCACATTGTTCAGGGAGAGTTTGGCTTCATTTGGATTGGAAAGCACCTGCACTACTGTAGCTTGAAACCTAAAAACTCTCCTTGTGACCTTTAACCATTTAAACTCTAAAGGCTGGTTTTCCAGACAGAGATTAAGACTATTGAATTCATTCTATTCAATGAAATACTGATAATCAAAATCCTGCGAGGTCCAGGCCTCATCATTTATGCTGGGGACTCTCATCCCCATCAACAAATACAATCACCACCTCTCGTCAGTTCAACAAAACTTTTACAGCCCACAAAACTTTCCAAACTCTCCCTTCTCCTTCCCTCACACCAGTGTAAGAAAGACTATTTTGTACTTTTTCTCTGTAAGCTAATATAAGCTTTTTGATGGCTGTGGTAAAGTTTGAAAGTAGCCCAAAAAACTCACCCTGTGATATTTAAATTTGCACCCATGACAATATATTTTACTTAAATTTAGGAAATTACATTTGGACATTTTCACACTACCCCGATTTGTTGTGAAAACTGTGAATCTGGCAACCCTGAGTGGAGATGACAATTCTCTGCTTTATGCCACTGGAGAAATATAGAACACCAGGTTTTAATGTCTTTCAAGAACGAGAAAAGGACCAGTTTTTGCTCTCTTTTTTCGATGTTGAAAAAGAAGACGGAGAAAAATCATTTAAAGACGAACCCCTGACCTCATGACCTCTTATACATATTTGCTATAAAATATTAATCGTATAACAAAATATTTTTCCAGGAAATGTTGAGTCAGGCTAGACTGTCCCAGAACTAGACCTACATGGACATTTCAGATGAGTTCAGTATTAGACACACTGATCCTGAATTTGTGTCTGTGTGTGTGTGTGTCTGGTCCATGTCAGCACAGAGTCCTGCAGGATCAGCCTGAGCCCCGTGTTCCGCCAGTCCACATTCGGCCTGGTTCTGGACAGCCGATGTTGAGCCGAGCCAAGCCGATTCTTCATACTGTCTGACGACAGTTTCCAAGAAAACATTTCGAATCGAAACCCATTTGGAATGGAACTTCGTCTCTTGGTTCTTCAGTTTCTCCATACACTTTTCTCTTTTCTCTTTTCTGTTTTGGGTGCAGCCAGTGCTTTATTTTCCTGGAGCTCCAGCTGCAGCTGGAAGTTCTGGTTTTCTCCTCTACAGGTGGATCGAGATGGAGAGACGGGAGAGGAGCACTCCGAGGGTCAGGAGGTTCCACTACATCCATCTGATAAATTGAGCTGTTAAACTCACACTAAAGTCTGAAATGGCTGGATCAGCATTATCTCCTGGTGTCTGTTGATCAGTTTACAGCTTTAGTTTCATTTTCCACATTTTAGCACCTTAGATTATTTTACTATTAATCTTAAATAATCATTTATATATTATTCATTACTGTGAGTAATGAAATATCCATTACTATAAACAGGGAGACAGTTAAACTCATTTAGTCAACGAAGCAAGTCAAGCCACTAAAACACATTCTTTAATAAAATTCGGGCTGTGTCCCTAATCACACACTTATATACTTCACACACTACATTACTGAATGCAGTTCTGTTGGTTGTGAACAATTTTAGACTCTATTTAGTGCTGTAGTCTGTGAGAGATGCTGAAAATAAGTGTGTTTATACTTTGTGTTATCTGTTGCCATGGCTCAGCTGTTTCAGAACACGGATGTTCTCTGCTCTTTAGAAAACACGTCTGACTCTTTATTTCTCAAGCCTTTATACTCAGTAGGAGAGTAGGAGAGTTCCTGCAGCTCCTGCAGCTCTGTCCACACAATTCTACTGAATTTTACTGTAGAGTTTTAACAGTATAGGCAGCCAAAGTCTTGAAATTAGTCATGAAATTCATAAATTTTAGAGTATAAAATTCTTTTTTAATAGATTTAAATTAAGAGTCATCAGTTCAACCTCTGACATACTGTTTAAAGTGACCATTTGTCATATGTGAACACACCACAGCACCACACCACAGTGTGAACAGCATGAAATTCTCTCTCTGTATTTAACCCATTCGCTCAAGGGTACCTCAGAGGTGCAACTAGCAGTCCTGGGGTTTGAACCCATGACCTTCTGGTCACAGGGCCAACTCCCTAACCACAAGGCCACCAGCTACCCACTGGTGGACTAATGGTGGCCTAGCATGCATATCAAATGTAAAGTGATTTTACTGTAGCACTGAAAAATACTTTCTAGTTCAAATCCTGATCAACAGTGAAGTTCGTATTATTCATTAATTAGCCATATTCAATAAGTTGTTCATAAAATCAGTAGATACAATTCCATGCAGAAGTTTGGGCCCCTAATCAAATGACATGCTTCTGCACATTTTAATGCAGTTATTGTTTATTTGCTGAGTTTAACATATTAATGTATTTGATTGTGTTCCTTTTTGAAGAGAAGTTAACGTATTTTCACTTTAAAAATCAACCAGATATTTAATTTGTTTAAATGTTTGTGTACAAATTCTTTAGTTCAGGGTCCGTCATGCTATGAACAGATTAAATATGAAACAAAAAATTTCTGTAGCATTTTAAAGCTATTCACACTCCAATCTCTCACATTAGTCCAGGAGCGAAATAGGTCTTGTGAGGCCCTTGGACTCTCACATATAATAAATAAAACATTAATAATAAAATAATAATAAATGAATACGTAAGTAATAATAATAACATGATAATAACAATAAATAACTATTAATACTAGCTAAACATTAATAAATAATAACTCTTGAATAAACAAAATACCTGAATAGTGAGATTAACCATATTAGAGTTAGTAGTTTGCGAATATTAGTGAATAAGAGCTCATATTTGTCTTTATGTGCACTTTGAGAAACACAAATTTATCCATATTAATGAGCAACATCATGTTTTATCTGCATCATAACAATTTGTACTTGAGTGTAAGATTTGCACAGTTAAAGACAAACATAAATAAATAAGTCAAACTGAACCACCTTGCAAAAACATAAGTAGTTCAACATGCATGGAAGTAGTCCAACTATCACACATCGTCAAACACACCAATTTAAACAACAACAAAATCTCACCAGTCAATAATATAAAGGGACCTGAGATTATATAACATTTCCTTGCTTGTTTAACTAACTGTACATATTCAGAGGCTGTTTGCTCATTTAATATTTGTATTTGCAGTGGATTGTCTTTGGTATTTGAGTCTCTTCAGGCTTAGTCCAGCCTGGCAGTCAGAGGCCCCTGGGCACTGGACCCACCTACCTGGTGAACAGTCCATCCCTGTAGTGATCAGTCTAGACTAGACTCATATGCTAGATCGATAAATATTTATTTTATTGTTTAATAAAATGTTCATTTCTTATTAGTAGTGCATAAAACCCTCAGATTTTATCAGCATGTTTAAATAATTAAATAAAATGTTGAGAAACTCCATGCCTGGTCTGACTCTCATTTCTCATTTGCTCTCCCGGTAAAGAGAAGTTAGTTATTGTGTTAGATATTATCAATAGACTGATCTAAACAATTCACTTCAGTGATATGAATGAGTGACAGGCTGATTTAAACAATAATATGTACAGTTTAGGCAGCAGTGTTCTTTTAAAAGAGCCTTAAAGTACTGAAACCATGAATGTCTGGCCAGAACATTTCATGTGTTCTCTCATGAGGCCATCAGATTTATTTCTAATCAACACAAAGAGTGATATGAGTGAGTTCAGCCAAAAGTGAGTAAACATGTGTTACTCTTTGAGTGACAGGAGCCAATCAAATATAATGATCATCTTTTCATTGATCGTGGTCTGTCTAATTCCACCAAGATAACAGAAAGGATTAATCTTTTTTAAACATGATTGGTCAGTTAAAAATGATATATGTGGTTCCCAAATTATTTGACAAAGTGCCAAATGTTCCAGGTAAAGTGGGACACCTTTTAAAACCAATGTGGTACATTATGATCTTGTATTACCACACTTTAAAGTAACAGTCTATATGAACATTCGAACGTTTGGTAGATAGATCCAGGAAAAAAACTGTACAAATAGTGTAATCAGCTGTATCTAGGAATACAGTGAAGTACTGTAACTGTGTAATACAGTGTGAGTGAGGTAAATGAAACAATAAATACTGGAAAACAATCTCCAGCATATTTCAGCTTCAGTGGCTATCTACACTGCCATGTAAAATATTCTTGCTAAAATCATAAATAAATTGTGTTTTAACTTTCAAAATGCAAGGTCATGTTAATGATGAACTTTAAATTAATATCCTAAAACCTGAAAAAAACTCTAATTAGTCAGTTTTGGAAAGTCATGGAATGACTCTTACTCCAGATATATTTGAGAGGAGCACGGCACAAACAGAAAGACAGATGAAATAAACTGATCTTCTTTTTTTTAATGACCCTGACACTGTGGGCTATTATTTTGTTGATTTTAACAGTCATTCTCTTATAAATAAATTCTATTATTTTGTGTCTTGTAGACCTACTGAGTGTTCAGACACCCTAAAAAATGTGCAGGACACTCAGGTTTAATACCGGCCTCAGCACTGCTGTGAAAACTCCAATTTCTCATTACAGCCAGAGCAAACACTTGTTAAAGGAAAGTTAAGATACCGTTCCCTTCCAGTCAGAGCTCCACTATACTGCCACCTGCAGGCTCAAAAACACAATGCAGGAACAGACATCACAGGATGACATTACTATATTTTTATATAGATTTTATAGATTTTGTTTATATAGATACATAGATTTTACAGTATAAAAGATTTTAACTGCCTTTCTATCACTTTGTCACTTTGTGGAGAAACTCTGAGACACGAAGAGGGTGTGAGGAGTTGTGCAGAAAAGAGGCAGCAAACAAACACACACATTTGTCGGGCACAAGTAAACAATAAAATTCTTAATATTAAGTTGTTAAATTGTTTTATTTGCTTAATAACCTCTGCTCCTATTGGTTGCCCTGAATGGTGGATCAATTAAAAATGTAGTCCAGACTAAAACATTTATAAATTCAGTATAAATGCACGGGGCTAAACTGCTGTAACCTGGACAAGAGGTATTTAAATGAGCTGGTTTTGTGGTTTTGGTTTATCCTTTTTACACTGAAAATCCACACAAACAATGTGGATCACTTCTTGTTAACATCCATTTTTGGAAGAAAACAAAATCCGTGGGTACATAAAGCTTCCTTTCTGATCTGCCTTCAGTGATTTTGCCTGATCTGTAGCTCATAACTCACTGAATATATTGGTGGAGCTAACTAGCATTTGGTTCCACTTGACTACAAGATAAGTCAAGATCAAGGAAAGCGGAGAGGAAAGGAAGTTTTATTCAGACGCAGTGCCAGTCTTGCTCATGGTATCACATTATTCTGTAGTTTGGAGACCAGAGAGACCGGTCTGAGATTCCTCCTAGTGAATAATCTTGTAATGTGTGACCCTCTGTCGCTGATCACTCATTTAGCATGTAAACCACAACTACTTCAAGATTCCTAGTTACAGGACAGTAAACTGTGTAGTGTGAACAGTACAGTGACCCAACAGGAAGCCTCCTCCAACTATTGGGATGCAGCTGCAGTGTCTCTCCTCCCATAAAAACATGTTACTGTGATTCTGTATCACAAGCGAATAAGTGACTGGTAGCACCCTGATCCATTATTGGGCATTTTCACACTGACAGTACTCTAGTCCATTGGTATTAGGGAAGCACCAAGAGGGACCAATCATATTTCAGGAGGGATGACAAAAATCTTGCCGTCCTTCCTAAAATACCACCCTAGATGACTGTCTAGTTTGCCAGCCCTGACAGTAACTCCACTAAGGAAGAGTAAAACCGAACTTTCTTTACAGACCAAGACCTTTCTTGTGCTCTGTTTCAAAAATCCTGGTGCCTGATGTCTAATTCAGTGTCCTATCAGTGAACAATAAAGGAGCAAAGAAAAAAATTTGAACTAGGGACCCTAGGGATTCTGCATCAGGACCCGTTCCCCCAGTGCCAGCAGCCATCTTCTTGGATGTTTCTCCGTGCCCTCCTCCACCTCCTTACGCGTGGCCCACAGCCGCCGCCGATGACCTCGGACCCACTCCGAACCGGCCTCACCCTCGGCCAGATCGCAAGCCCCCCATTGCCGGCCCACTGGAAGCCGGCGCTGACACCTAAAACAGAAAGGAGACAGACCAGTGCTGCTATGGGGGGTGCAGTTGTAAGTCTGCACGAGCTCCGGCAGGTGGGTTGTCCACCGATTCTACTTTGAGACCGGCAGTGTGTTCAACAGCTGCAGCAAGGTCTGGTTCCATCTCTCACATGCATCATCCCCTGCAGATGATAAGGCGTGGTACGCACCTTCTTACAAGCATACACTTTACATAACTCTCTTACCAACTGCCACTCAAACGCCGGTCGCTGGTCGGAGATCAGTCGCTCAGGACACCTCTTCCCATACTGCACGTCTGATCCTTCACCGGAACTGCAAAAGCAAACCTCGAGAACAGATCAACAGCAACCACCAGTGACGGAAAATCCACCGCCAGAACCTCCCAGGGGTAACTAGTTTTTTTCCCCCCAACGGCGGGGACTCACCTTCCCCTTGCCTCTGCTGGGGCAGTCGCCCTGCCATTGCTCCACATCACGGCGTAACCCTGGCCATTAAAATCTTTCCTTCAGTGCCATCATCATCCTCCTTCCCTGGGCATGGCCCAGCGCTCAATGGGGTGTGGAGAAGGTGGTCTTCTCCTTGTTGTCAGGGTGAACCTCCACCTGCCAGTACCTGCAAGCCAAATCCAGCATTGAACACCAGGCCACCCCTTTCAGCCCGGTCAGGGACTCCTCGATAGGCGGCAGCGGATAAACATCTTTGTGGGTCACTGCATTCAACTTCCAATAATCCACGTAGAACCTCCATGATGATCTTGCTATGAGCCATCAACTGCTGACACCAAGTTAAGAAGGTGGCAGACACAGCGATGGTGTTTTGGAAGCTAATATTCCAAGCTATCATTTTCATCTAACATGGTTCCAACATCAACAAACTCAACACCAATGATGTCCCCACCCCCACCCTTTTTCATCATCATCACCATCTTCACCACTCTCTCTTTTTCTTGTTTGACTTGCCCTTGCCCCCTCAAGTGCAGGTTCTTGATTATTGTTTTCATCAAGCTCTCCATAGACTCAAAATACTTTTATAATTGTCAGTCATTGCGCGAACGATCTTTTCATTGATGTTGTACTCCATATGAGTAACATTCAGAGCACCAGCAAGGGCTGAAAAACAATGCAATGTTCCCATGAGTTTCAGGCTTAATCCAGTGTGCTGTGACGCCTATAAAACTATGTCGGTGTGCTGTCCAGCAATCAGTGGTTGTTGCGATAAACTTAAAACTCAATGCAGTTTTCAGATTACTTTTCATATCTAGTGTGTCCTTCTCCAAGCTGTTTTTTAGAAAACACATACACACACACACACACACACACACACACACATAGAACTTTGTACAGGGTGTTAACTAGCAATGGCCATAAAGGACTGATTATTTGTTCAAAAATTATTTGAATATTGAGTGAGCTAATTCTGTGAGCTGCAGCTTTATTTTTATGTATTAGAGTAAAATTTCTGATTGGTAACTGCAGTGAAAGCGGTTTGAAGTCGAAGATCAAAGCAGCACAGCATCAGCTGACATTCAGTGATGTTCATTGCAGAGAAAACTCAGTTTTGAAGAAAAAAAGGAACATATGAATCAAAGCAGGTTTTTGAATACTTTTATTATGTTTATTTTTTGATGGGTGTGTTTAGATAATGTTTCATAAGTTTTGTTTATAATTTGATTACTGATAAATATTGTAAATGCTTCTCTGTAATGTGGACTCTTTCTGTAACTCATGTCCCCCTCACTTCTGCTCAGCCAGTTTACAGTTATTACTGAGTGTTCACTTCACATATCCAAGTGTCCAAAATGCTTGATGATGTCATTATAGCTGGAGAGAGTCTTTTTTATCACACTTTAATATGGCATAAATACTGTTTAAAAGTTTTTGTGTGTGTGTGTGCGCGCGCGCGCGTGTAGGTGAGGAAGAAAATGATAGCGTATGTATAAAATATTTTTACACCTGTTTCCACTAGAGGGCGATATTGATCATGTGATCAGGTGACACTGGTGAAGTGAAACTGACAGTAAGTTTGTGCGTCCGTCATTAGAGAAGGAAAGAAGATCACAGGTCTCAGCGCTCTGGATTTCACACAGTAAGTTCATTAAGTCTGGAAGCTGTTTAAAGATAGTCCTGTTTAAAGCAAGATGCGTTTTTGTGTTTTTCAGTTCTTGAATCAGCTCAGTGTGAAGTTAAACTTTATTCAGGGACGGAGTTTTTTCTACTGATCCAGTCACTATATTGGGATGGTACTTAGCAAATTACAATTAATTTTTTTTTTCAAAGATTACTGCCGCATAGTTAATAGTTCCAGCAGAACGCAAGCCATCGGTAAGATTTGGCATGATGTCAGTTTATAGTTATTTTATTTTACCCCATCTCTGCAGCTCTGCATCTGAGCCAACGGCGTATCCAAGCTTTTGGATGCACTGAGAAGGTTTCTGAGCAAACATTCAGAATGGAGCAGAGCTGCGTTTCTCTTAATTCATTACTACATCAGTATATAAACAGTAATATCAGTAGTGAAGGTCAGGCTCTGTGTTTTCTTTAATCTCAGAGTAAAACTCTGACTAGCTGTGTGAGCTGCAGGCTGCACTACTGCAATAGTGGATGAGGAGTTCAGTGTGGAGTCTGCTGAATGAAGATCAGCACAGCTCCCAAACTGCGCTCTTACTCTGTGGGGGAGTCTGTTAGAGGTGGTGATAAAATAGTAATATATTTAGGTACATACGTCTACTTATTTTCATGACTGAAATATGTTCCAACTTGTTCTCTCTTTTGAAAGAAAAGGAAGTTGCAGTCAGGCAATCAGTCAGATGATCAGTTCAGAACAGAAACTGCTTATGCAAAATTTGCATACATTTTGGGTGTTAAAAATGACCCCTTGTGCTAAGTTTTTTTACTTCAAGTTTAGAAATTGTATTTTATTTATATATGTGTATGTGTCTTTTTGTACTACAGTAAAGAAATATAGTGTGAGTCTATGTGTCTGTACACTGTATTCGAAGGTGCTTTCATTTTGCACTCCACTTTTCCTTTTGGGTTCGATTCAGTATGTTGATCTATTTTTCTAAGTACAATGCACTTGTTTAAAACTGATCATTGCACTGAAGGCTTTTGCAGGCAGCTGAAATAAACCTTTGAACCTTGATAATCATTGTTTAGTAATACAGTCACATATTCTGAAGCAGTTCCATTTGTTCACCAGTGTAATGTTAGATGAAGCATAAGCCATAATATTTGCTCTTTTATACTTATATTTTTATACTTTTGTATTTATCTGTCTCTATTGTTATTAATAGTAGTCTCAGTATATTATGTGAATATGTTTTGACTTTTTTACACCCTAAAGGAGAAAAAATCACATACTCTTCAGTTTCATCAAAATGATCCATCGTTAAAGATGACTTTGAGCTAAAGCTACATATAAATTCCTTTTCAGACAGCACAGCTTGTAGACATCATTCTTTACGTGACCTGAATACTGCTCGCCGATACACTGAGCAAATTTATCAGGTTCTGTTAAGGAACAACACTGGCGTTTGTCATTTTCAGTTGTAAAATATAAACTCGCCGTACCTTGAGAATATACAGTGTTCAGAATGTGCTGTGTGTGAAGAATAACTCACAACAGTCAGATTGTGTTTTAAAGGAT
>JBBPCZ010049893.1:0-12886 GCA_037974445.1 Brycinus macrolepidotus
TGTTCCCAACAATGTCCAAATGAGAATAAGCCTGGTTCAGCAGGTAGATGATGGCGTCCTCCACGCCGATACGGGGCTGGTAAGCAAACTGTAGGGGGTCCAGCCAAGGCTCCACCAGCAGAGGCTCATTTTCATACTGCAGCCTTTTGCGACATCAGTATTGCAGAACCTGATATCATGAAAACAGACCAGACATAGTGTGCAGCCCTAATTATAGATTATAGGCATTAAAGGTTTGTATCATTAAATACAAACAGTGAGTCTGTCTCCTGGTCACTGGCTCTCCTTCCTTGGAGCACTTCCACAAGACCTGGCATTTTAGAGATGCTCTGACCTGCTGCCTAATATTTCCCACCCCTAAACAAGATCATCAATGTTCTTCACTTCATCTGCAGTGCTGTTATTGTTGAGGCTGACTGGTGTATATTTCTGTGTCTATGGTAACAGTTCTGGGTCTGATTTCTTAGAGGTGCTGGTTCTGCTCCAGTGCTGCTATTTCCAACACCTTCTCCAGCTCCTCCATGCACACACATACAGACACACACACACACACACACACACACACTCTGGTGGGTCAGTGTGTTGCCCAAGGGCAGGTCAGGCCTAATTTCAGCAGAGTGGCCTTAATAAGAAACAGCCCTACAGGCACCTCATCAACCAGAACCAGTGAACGAACAACGAACCCAGACAGAGTGTCACTGGGAGAGTATGAGGCCTGAGATTAGACACACACCTTCAGAAGTAGTTTTGCTATCCTATTTAAGTGTAATTATATAATCATATGACAGTAATTACATACAGTAAAAAAAAAAATCACATTTATATTTTATTTACATTTGTATTAGTTAAAGCTTCTGTGGGGTAAAGGGGATTAAATAAGATTCTTCCAAATTTCAGAGTGGGTTGGGTGTAAAATGCTCCGCCTTGAGTCAGAACTGCTCACAGTGGAGGCGAATGGAACCAGACATCTACCTCTAAAAACTCCATCACAGAAATTTAATCCACCAAAAGGTTATGGTTGTTCCTCACGCCTGACGTCTGACATGCTGAGTTTTGAGAAGTTTTTGGTCCTAAAACTAAACCCATTTATGGTGGAAAGATACAGGCAGGGTGTCATGAAGCAAAATAGTCCCACAAGAAAAGTGATTTAGTTCAGATTCTTCACTATTATAGTATCATCAACATCCATATAAACACTCAAAGACACAAGGAGTTTCACTGGCGGGTTTGGAGAGGAAATTAAATGGTTATATTTGTGTTGCAGACATCGCAACCCCTGGTCCCATTTGCCACCATTGTAAAGAAATCCGAGGCAGTAAGCTTCTCTACTAATTTCACACCAAAACCACTCTGATTGACTTTGTTTACCTCTAAACTGAGCACAGGATGGAGACAGAAAGAGGCAGAGTCTGGTCAGTGGAAACCATGACACTGAGGTCCAGCACTGCATAAACTCAACAATATAAAGTCAAATTTGCAGTGCAGAAAGGTTTCTTTAATATCCCCAGTGAAACAGGGCTGGAAGAGTCCAGGCTGTGAAACAGCAGGTTTACAGGACAGTCAGTCAGTGAGGCCATGGAACAGTGACTGAACTTACCTCACTCAGGTCAAGGTTCAAGTGACAGAACACTCATTTAACCCTATTCCTCTAGTAATGAAAGAAGGTCCTCTACAGGCCACACACACACACACACACACACACACACACACACACACACACAGTCATTACATCATTCTTGACTGCTCTCTATTTTCCCTGTGTTATTCACCCTTTGCAGGAATCTTACTGTCTGTGTGTGTGTGTGTGTGTGTGTGTGTGTTTTACATTAATCTTACTGGCTTGCGTCCAAGGGCCCATAACACCTCAAGAGCTTCCATCTGTAGAAACTAATGTGCTCTTGCTGTCTCTGTGTGTTTGTGCATGTTGTACATGCAGCGTGTGTAACTATTAACAATTAATTAGGTGTTATTTTCTCTTGTGCGTGTGTGTGGGGGGGGCTCGGGAGGTTTTTAATCAGATCCAACTGTGAGAGCTCCTGCTAGCACAGGAAAAATCTGCGCTGTGGAAAAAGGAAACCCTGTAGTCTGATATCACAGCCAGTGCTGACACACTTTGGCTCGCTCACACACACACACACACACACACACACACACACACACACACACACACGTCTCCAGCTCTAATCACGTTCACCTCTCGCTTGACAGCGGCTCTCCGGAGAGAAACAGAGACAACCTGGCTGACTCGGAACACACACTGCTCCAGTGAGCTTAGTGATCACACACAGGACACACACACGCACACACATACACATACACAGTTTGAGGAACACCGCTGCTCGTTCAGGGACCAGAGGTGCTGACCTCTGAATTTAGGCTTTAGATTAAATAGAGAGACACATACACCGAGGGCCAGTTTCTCGGACAGGGATTAAGTCTAGTCCTGGACTGTACAGAATTGTGAATGGAAATTCTGGACTGTAAAGAAAACGTAGTCCATGACTAGGCTTAATTCTTGTCCTGGAAACTGGCTGTAACTGTCCAATTTATGTCCACCTGCCTTGGAAAGGTATTGGAAAGGTATTGCAGTGTGTGTAGTGCTGGTATGAGTGTTTCAGGCATGGAAGTGAGCACATTTCAATTTGAATTTTACGTGCACACAATAATCCTGAGCCCTTAGTCAGTCTAAGAAACAGGACTGAACTGAGATGTTTACGTGAGTTGTAAAAGATTCCTTCCTAGTCCCATTTACACACACAGTCTCACTTTACAACATGAAGCATGTTTAACTCAAGATGATTTCTTTCTGATGAGACAAAGAAAAGGCTGTTGCGAGCAGCAGAATCTTTCTCTGGGAACATCATGTTTTAGTTAGTCTGGCTGACTTTGTTGGACTAATACTCTACCATGTAAAGGTCGTAACGGATTCTCAGGCTGGCTGATGTAAAGCGTTTATTGGAAGTGTCTGCTGTGTGGATATGAAGTGTGACCAACCTTGATGTATAGTTGTTATTTTTCATCCACGAGGGAGAAAAACCTCTGGTCTGTTCTTCTCATTTGTCTTCATGTTGTGATGCTGCGCCATGAAAACCCCATAAACTACCTTATCCACAGCCAACTGATTCACACCAGAGAGCTGATTTCACAAAGGCTCTCAGTTCTATTCATGCTTTGTTTTACATAATAAATAATGTTGCTCTGAGATTTTAACACTCATGATTTGATAAAAACAGGAAGAAAAACTAGAAAAGGTTTTCCCTACTATCCCCAAACTGCTGTTTCAACAGCAATGTTCTAAATAAGCTCTTTCATGATACTTCACACCAAAATAACACCCTCCCATAGAGGGCACTCTCCTCTTCTTCAACCTGATTCATCAGATACAGCTACATCACACATCATGACAATCAGACAGGTAGAGAGAAGACAGAGATGGAGAGAGAAGAGAGAGAGACAGAATGAGGGAGAGAGAAGAGAGACGAGAGACAGTAGCCTCAGCAGGTTGAAGACTGATTGCAGGTTACACACCTGTCATTGTGACCTCTTTTAAACTGCAACCTTTCAGTTGTTATTTAGTCCAGCACACTTTTCACGTTCAAGTAAAACAGCGCAGAATAAATCAGCACTTGTCTCAGCAAAACAGCAAGTAATAACTGTAATAACTGACACTTAGACCTCTTAAAATAAACAAGGGAGAATCTTCACCAGCTATATGTTTAAAACTTCAGACATAAACAGTACTTAATTTAACCATGCCTGAGCTAAAATGTTCTGCTCAAATACAGGAGTAAACACCACTGTTTGAAAACCCCTGTGTATATTACATCTATTAATACAGTGCAATCAGGCAAAAGGTCTTGATAAATTCTGACACATGATGACCCTGATATCAGCCCTGACTGGGAGAAATGCAAGGTAAAAACAGCCGCACTGATCCACATATACTGGTTATGTCGAAGCCTGGAGAAATTCTGGAGGGATGTACACTTTCAGTCAAGTTTTTCTCTCAATGGCTACGTGACCTGAAGTCCTGTTTGAAACTTGAAAAGACCAGGTACTCAATTTGAGAGACTTTTGGAAAACAGTTTTTATTTATTACCGTTCTACAGTTGATTGATTTATCGTTAATTTATCTTTATTTTTATTTACTATTTCACTAATGTATTTGTTTTATCTCTTGTGTGTTTATGTATTTAGTTGTCTTTAACTGAGTGACTAGACCAAGTCTGAGACAGCTGAAATGGGGTGGGGGTGGGGTGTACTAACTGGTTAGTCTTGTCAGGTTGAATTTGGGGATAAGCATCTCAGAACTGGTAAAATTCAAACCCTAACGCTGGTATACGTAGTGCTATTCACTGTTTGCCAGTATTAATGCGTTCAGTATAAGCCTACTGTTTATCAGTGTTAGCACACCCAGGGCTAAGCCACTGTTTGTCAACGTTAACACATTCAGAAAAGTCCACCGTTTGTCAGTATTAGCCCAACAGTGATAGCCTGCTTTCTGTCAATGTTATTACATTCGGTGTAAGTCCATTGTTTGTTAATCTTTGCCTGTTCAGTGCTGTGCCTCTGTTTGTGACTGTGAGCACTATCTGTGTTAGCCCCACTGTTTGTTAATGTAGGTAATCTCAGTGTTAGCCCACTGTCAGTGGCCCTACTGCATTACTGCCTCATTTTGGAATTTATCTGACATGCAACTGGACTGACTGGCTAAGTCCCAGATCCTGTACACCACAGCCAGAGCCTGTGGCTGATTGATGGTTTTTTCTTGTCCATGGTTCAGCAGCTTGTTTCTCATGGAGACTCAGAGCCTGAGTTCACCACTCTGCACACGGTTAAGACAAGTTCACCATCCAAAGTCAAGTCACTCAGTACTCAAATTACTGTGATTTTTCAGCATATCTTTGTTTGACATTTAAAATAGCAAGCTTGAAAACAGTCATGATACTGCCAATATTCTGTGCATTTTTCCAGATTTTCCACTTTCTGTGGTATATTCTTTTTATAACGCACTAGTCTAGCTTTAGCATCTGACATTGCTTATGTATAACTGTGACGAACTAACTGTTTAACTGTTGACCATTGTGGATGTTCTCATTTTGTTGACAGAGGAAACAGCTTTGGGTTCTTTGGTCAATTGCTCAGGAGCTTTCATTTTGTCAATGGGGCCATTCGTTTAGTCAACTGCTGCCTAATATACAGACAGTACTGTGACTTTCAAAGACTCATTTTCAGTCCAGTCCCTGAACCTGACAATGTTTTTTGTTTGTTAAGCCAACAGTGACCTACATATGAATCAATCAAGCAGAACAAAACACATCTAACTTAAGGTCTGAACCAGTCAGGAAACAGGTGCAGATGATTCCAGATGATCAGGCGGTGATCAGTATACTGGTGGTGCTGAATGCTGAGTGGTTGGAACACCTTTATCTAAGCATCTTGTATCTTTAGGCACTTTGCAGCCTGTCATAGTAAAACATTGGTTCCCATTTCTTTCATTTAATCTACTCAATATGCCAAAGATAAGACAGTTTGATAGGAATAAAATAGTGTTTCTTGCACCAACAAGGTGACTCAAAACAAAATATAAATTCAGGATCTATTATGAGTTACTACCGTGAATCACATAGTGTCTTGACAGCTTGACAAGAATAAAATAGTATTTTTTCACCAACAAGGTGATTTAAAGCAGAATATAAAGAAATGAGGTGTGGCTCAAGACTTCTGCACACTACTGTATCGCACCAGTCAACAGGTGCCATTGTAATCCATGTTATTTCTTCACCTGTCAGTGGTTTTAATGTTGTGGCAACAACAACAAATCCACTTACTGTGTCCGTCGGAGCTGGGTGACTTCCGTCCAGCGTGATTTGGCGATGCGCACCTTGTTGTGATGGGAGGGTGATGATTCTCCTGACCTTTACCCTCAGTTGCCTTGGTGATGCTGATCTCAGGACGGCGTGACCCGTCTCCTGGGCTGGGCGGCTCGTTCCTCCTGAATGTGGTCTCAGGGAGTTTGGCGCTGGCGTGTGGAACCACTGCAGAGGGCGTCCGGGAGATCGGGGCGATGGTCTCCAGGGTCTTGCTGAAGGTCACCGAGTGTTTCTGCGTCTCTGCCGTCTTGCTGTGACCCAGTGCCTCAGGCCTCTTCAGACCGAAACGGGCAATTCCAGCACTGAGGGGGAGAGGTTATGTTTAAGACATGACTTAACTAAACAACTACTGAAAGATAACAATCATTTTATAAGGAAAGACACGGGGCTACATCAGGGAAATGCATAATGAACACACCCATGCTACACTTGAACACTGTCTCTGAGTTTCTGCATTTTCATTGGCTGACTGTATATTTACATTGAACTGCTGCTGATCTTTCGCACACATAAAACACACAATTACATTCCAGTATTCTGTTTGCTTTCCACTTGACTGTGAATGCAACATTTCCACAATTTGTGGATGTTAAAAATTACCCGTGTACTAAATTGTACTTTTTCCTTCTAGTTTAGAGTTTATATTCATAGTTTATTTATATATGTGTGTGTTCTATGTGTCTTTTTTGGAACCCTGTAAAATCTGGAGCCAGGTCATCTCGTCTCACTGTATGTATATATAGCTGAGATGACAAAAGTTTACTTTGACTTCGAAATTGTACATGACAAAACAATATGAACTAAACTAAAATCACTTCACATGTGAGACTAATCTGAAATGTTTACTTGGGCTAAAAACACATAATGAATAACACAATAATCAATTACAACATTACAAACATTACAAAAACAGATGACCCCCACTGCCTTCTGACTGATGCAGCTTTACAAGCTAATCAATACAGCACGACAGCAGCTGTATAGATGTACAAATACATGGATATGCAAACAGAGCAGAGAGGTATACCTGGGCGATCCATCGATGGCTTTGCCGTTATTGTTGGATGAGATGTCTATAGAGAGCTCGGAGCGTCGGGAAACGGGCTCGGGGGTCCGTGCTTTGGGTTTGAAGGTTTCGGGCGGTTTGGTGCCGTTGGAGCCGAGCTCGTAGTGCCGACTGCTAGACGGAGAGATGGCACTGCGCTGCTGAGCGTTAAAGGGCGTGCGGCGTATGTGGGGAGAGGAAGAGTGTGAAGAGGAGTCCACGTCCTCGACCTCAAACGACCTCTTCAGGGCTGGGGGTGGAGAAGACAGAAAAGTTCTGTCAGACAAGTGCGGTAGACAGAAATACAGTCCCATCAGTATCTTAAAATCTGACACCCCAACAAAACAAAATTCTTATTTGACTTTGTGAACACTTCTAGGCTGCTTAGAACTTTTTTTGTCTAAAACATCGCATGACATAACCCACAAGTATCAGTAAGCACAAAACTTGCTCTTGCTATGCACAACAAGTAGCTGTTATTGAAAGCAAAAGATAGCTGCCAGCACCAAATAAAAGGCCACAACATCTACAGAGATCAAAGAGTCTGGCAGACATCAAATTGCAAAGCAATGCTCTTCTAACTGCAACATGAATTAATTTTAGACTTGAGTTAATTGTTTCTCCACTAAAAATAAGATTTAGTCTAGGGTTAAGTTTATCCTTGGGTATTGGAAACTGGCCCAGAAGGTCGCATAAGTATCATCTCCCATGATGAAAATCAAAATAACTTTTCAAGAAACACGTAGGTTAAATATAAACCTATCCAATGTCTAAGGCATCATCTCCTACACCTACAGAGAAAGCACTCTATTAAGCTTCAAAAAAACATCATTGGAGGAAAAGAACTTACAGTGAAAACCCTGAACCTCTGCAGGAATGAGAACCCTCCAAAAAACCCAGGAGCTTCTCTCTTTATGGAAACCTCTTTCTTCAAATGGGAAAAACAGTGACTAACACGGAGTCTACATCACTTCCCGTAGAACGTGCGGAAGCCTCTGGGTGGTGTGTTCACTCGTGTGTGTTTGTGTGTGTGTGTGTGTGTGTGTATGGAGCTGTCCCCAGTGGCATACTCAGTGGTTGAGTCATAACTGTCCCTGATGGGCTACTCAGTGGGAGTCTCGCAGAAGAGATAGACACGTGTGTGTGTGTGCCTTGAGGAATCGACCTAGTTTCACTGATTAGCTCAGAAATAAATCCAGTCATCTGTGGTGTGTTTGAGGTGTTCTTGAGCTTTCTTGTATTTTATACGACAGCAACAGTAATATTTTTTTTTTTACTATCGTCATCAGACAAATGGCTAGATTTTACCAACAAAACTAGGCTGATTAGTGTTTTTCACACATGGAATTGGTTCCTGGGCAGGCAGCCCACATACATGAACCCATTTTAGCAGTTTTTTTTATTTTTATTTTTTTTAATCTGTCCAAGACAACATCATCACCCATGATCAATTAGCTAGTTGACAAACTCCTCTCAACCCTGCCATACCTGTTCGCTCTGCTATCACAAGGACATTGCTATACAGTAACAGTGAACAGCACATAGAAAGCTCCAGTTCCACACACTGATCCATTTAACTAAGACCAACATGAAAACGCACTCCAACCCAGTACTCTGGAGGCGGACTGTTCACTTAAACCCACAAACAAATGGATCACCCAAATTATGTTGGGTAAGATGGGGTAAAGCGTGCTGTGGAGGAGTGTGTGAACTTGTGCGTGTGCATGAATGTGTGTATGCACGTGTTTATGTCTGTATTTATCTGTGCATGACTGCAACAATAGCCCTTTCTCTTCATGCAATCCCCAGTGTGAAATCACTCCAGCAGCTGTTTATTGGTACATCAGAAACGCTGTTAGTCCACAGCAGTCACGGACCGTAACCCCAATATCTGCTGTGAGAGATTTTGTGATGAACAGCTGCTCTGCACACGGCTCACTCCTGACCACTCGCTCTGGACTCAATAACACATGCAACTATGTCTTCTATTTGGGGCTGGACTGGCCCACAGCACAAGTTTCTTTACGGCTTTGATCTATTTAAACTACTATTCAACTACTCTGCCATTTTCGGTTCTTCTCATTTCACCACTGATATCATTCAAACTTTCATATTGTGTACTCATAGTGTGTCTGTATCGTGCAGCTCTTGTGCCAAATGATTTCTTCTTTTATGGTCCAACCAAACAATAGAAGCCACATCTCCCTCTGCTCTTTCTGTAGTGTATTACAGTCTGTCAGTGGATCACATGAACATTATAGAGCATTATAGATTGTTTTTGCCATATAGCCCCCTACAGTTCATGTAGTGTATTGCAATCTGTCAAAATGACCATGTCGATCATATGGACTTTATAGCTTCACAGAGTTTGACAACTTTTTTGTCAACTAATTTGCGTTGTTAATTTATTTCTGCAGCTTCAGTAATCACTAATCTGTCATTTTAAAAGAAACGTTCCCACCCAGCCATGGGAAGAATGTGAGAGCGTGCTACAATTGTTTATCTGCTATTTTCCCACACTCACCATTTCTAGAAAAGCCACTTTCACTTCATTAAAAATTTTACAATTCAATAAATCTGAAATGAGAATTTGAGGCCTCTGTTCTCCCAGCCTCTAGTCCCCCTGTGATTTGGTTACAGGATGAAAGTCACTGTATAAAAACAGCGAGAAGGGGCTTTAGACTCTAGATGAAACATTTCCATCTGTACATTTACAACACACACATTTAAAAACTTCTGTTTTGCCAGACAAAGCAACCACATCACCCAGGCTCTCCATCACTGGGGCTGACAGTAACAGCCTCAGAGCTAAACCCATACAGAAGCAGGCAGTATTGTTCAGTAAGTGCAGAACACCCCATAATAAGTTCAAACACTGATCAGTGAGTAAATACATTTCTTTTTGGGCTTGGGTTACAGGTCTTGAGGGTCACTGTTTCCAACAAAATCAAAAATAAACAATGAAACTGACCATCACACCAACACTGTCCATGTTATATCCATGTTATAAAATCTATGGTCTTTTTTAAAATATCATTTGAAAACACCAGTGTAAAATTTCATGATGAATGGACCAACCGAAACAGTCCAAATTTACCTGGGAAAAAAAGACAAATTCATTAAAGTTTCAGACAGTACATTTCTTCTGCGAAAAGCATCAGCAAAATGCATACATGTTTGAATAACAGAACTACAAGAAAATTACTTTAAAAGCTCCAAATGTATATTTTCTTGAAACTATATTATCATTTAAAGTTGAGAGGTAATACTATTATCAGTAATGTCAGATGCACAATATCAACAGCATATCAGTATTGCAATTTTACTGCTATATATTGCAATTGCGATTCCTTTCAGGATATTAAAGCACCCATTTCATCACTTTTCTGGAATAAAAAAAGATTTAAAAGACTCAAATGGTACCTTTACTTCCCCATCCTTACAGTTCATATATGGAAAATAAGCTACAAAAACAGACTGTTTTCGAATCATAGTTTTTGTAATGTCACAAAACCAACACATTTAAATATATTTCCTTATTTTGGCTACAGCAATTTAGCCCTGCCTATTCATGCACAAATACGTGAACACCTTTAACGGTTAAAAATGAGACTTTTGTTGGATTACATGAAGCCCTCGATTTATCAGAACACCCAGTAACTCACCTGGAGCTGCGATTGGTCACCCTGTCAGAAACACTGTGATTAGTTAGAGGCTTATTTGCATATTGCAGCTTTCTGTGATATCAGTTTTGCTGATGTTGTGATAACCGTGAGACTGATTTCGTGACAACGCCTTAACAAGCGATATACTGTGCGATCCTAGCAAAAAATTATCTTAAGACTATACACACAGCAACAAACTCAAATCATAAGGAAATGTCCTCTGCCTAGTCACAAACGTGGTACAGACTGCGAGTTTATGATCCACACGATTTCTCCAATCGTTTCAGTGAGCTATGAGCCAGAAATAATTCCTATAAATTACAACAAAGTGGTAGTTGAGAGATCAGGAGAGGATCATAAAGTTATAAGTCATAACCAGAAGAAGATCACAGAGGAATTTTCTCATAACCCTGTGTTGAAATGTATGTTATTTTAACAGCTCTGTACAATGAAAGAATGACAACTTCTACATCAAGGCAGAGAGATCTGGGACTGGCAGAATGCTGATTACCCAGCCTGGGTCTGACAGGAGTTGGAACAGTGAAAAAACGCAGCCTGGCTCAGTGTCCCCGAGAGCTGATGAGTATTCAGCAGGCCTCCGGCCATTAAAACAGACCAAAAGCCTGTCTGTCTGTCAACGTCCGCACTATCAGAAAAGCTGGACGTCTGCTCTCAGGCGTCGCCAGGGTGGCTAGACCCTCAGACAGTGGAAATGAAGGCATCCCAAGCGGCTAGTTAGAACAGAACAACCAGGTGGGCCCAATGGTAAAAATATAACAGTACATACATAACAAAAATCGTCCAAATTTTAAATTCAAATGCTAAAAAAAAAAAAAAAAAAAAAAAAAAAAAACAACAAGCAAAACCAGGAACAGAAAAAAAGGAACTCTTTCTTACTTAGCAGGTCTGTATTGGGCAGCACTATTAAAGCTGTGTAAAATAAACATTTTTAAGATGCATTGCGATGCACAAGTGAACGATTCTACATTGATGCAGAAAAAAAAAGTTCCTGTTTTTATTTTAAATAATAATTCTTTATAAATTACAACGCCGCCCCCCCAACATTTGTCTTTTATGAAAACATATTCAACCACGAGCTTAACAAAACATATACTGTGTATGAGACCTGATGAGTCTGGAGGAAAAGACATGATGTATCAGGATTCATTTTGTATTCGAATCACAACTCCTTGAATCATACAACAACTGAAGTGTGAGATCAATGAAGATTCACACCTCTACTTACTACATCCACTTAAAGGAGTAGTTCAGTGACTTGTTCAGCTTACAGTGAAGGAAAGCCAATGGTCAAATATATATGAAATATTCAATACATCGCAAGACAAAGTCTGACAGCAGACGATCTAAACGGAAAGGGTGGGTTACCAGTATCATAACAAAACCCCAAAAATTCTCTGAAAGGGCATCTTATGAGAAGTAACAACACATTCTTAACCTCAAATTAGGGCTTCATGGACTCGATATGGACAAAAAAATGAGTATTACGATTATACTACATATTGCAATTGGAATATCCTTAAAGCTCTTATCATCGCTTTTCTCTAATTAAAATAGCCTGAAGTAGGGTTAAACAGAGGCATAAGCAGAGGTGGGAAAATGGTAATTTAAGAATGTGCTACACAGACATGCACAAATGTCAAGGAAAAAATGAAATAAAAAGAAAATGTAGAATATGTGCCATTTAAGAACACCTAGGCGAATCAATGTCTTCAATGGCTAAAGATGAAAATAATTTGACTTTTGTTGGATTACATGAAGACCTCGATTCATCACAACACCCAGCAACTCACCTGCCGCTGTGACTGGTCACCCTGTCAGAAACACTGTAATTGGTTACTGTTTTACTGTTCTTGTAAGGCGTCCTTGAGTGCCTTGAAAGGCGCCTATAAATAAAACGCATTATTATTATTATTATTATTATTATTATTATTATTCTGTGATATCAGTATTACAGAGACCGATATCATGATAACGATTAACATACAATATGTTGTGCAGCCCTACTTTAAAGTATGTTAATCTAACAAGATTTTATTCTATGTAATTCTGAATCACTTATACTGATTCATTCATCATGAAACGTAAAACAGTTAAAACAGAAAAAGTAGCTCTACACCAAACCACACAGAGAGATTTTACACACACACACACACTGTGTACTCCCACAGATTTACAGTCTGAGCAGCCACAAGAACTCTCTCTCTCTCTCCCACACACACACACACACACACACACACACACACACACACACACACACACACACACACACACACACACACACA
>JBBPCZ010049974.1:0-12883 GCA_037974445.1 Brycinus macrolepidotus
AAATTAAGGGGGGACGGCCAGGGCCCGAGTCCCCTGCTGCTGGTAGACAACAGAGTCCCCTCTGCCCCAGCCAACCCGCAAGACCCTAGTGTCATGTGATGTCTAATATGCAATTAAAATAGAGAGGCAGTGTCTCGACCCGCCTCAACACTGTCCCTCCGGCCCTAGTGTTATGAGTAGTGTGGTGTTGGGTACAGGGGAGCGACACCAGATGTTATAGGTAATGGGCCCTCTCCCCACCAGGGCCAGCTCCCCGACTGGCCCCAATTGGACTCCGTCCCAGTCCTCGCCCCTCCTGGCAGGGGGGCCCAACCAGGGTGCCCAGGGGTGCCACCAGGCAGGGGCACCATCCCCCCATAGGCGTTGACCGGAGGGGGCCCACCCCCCCTGCGCATTCCGGTGACCCTAGCGAGTGGCCCAGGCCGGGACAGCACCAAACTCACAGGAAATTTGACTGACATTTCATCTTGTGTGGCTGTTTTAGATGCGGTTGGTTTCCATGTGGGCTTAATTTCCACGTGTTTTGAATTCTGGCTTTCTGATTTCACGGAGGCCAGAACCATTTCCATGCCTGTCTACAACACCTACAGCAGGTTAGCCCCGCCCACTCCAGCTGAACGACTGTTTTTTTTCCTTCTTTGGGGCAGCTGGTGGCCTAGTGGTTAGGGAGTTCGCCCTGCGATCAGAAGGTTGTGGGTTCGAATCCCAGGACTACTAGTGGCACCACTGAGGAACCCTTGAGTAAAGTACTGTTCCTGGCTGCCCGCTGCTTCTCTTGATGAATGGGTTAATTGGGTTAAATGGGCTAAATGGGTTAAATGCAGAGGAAGAATTTCATGCTGTTCACACGGTGTGTTCACATATGACAGAATTTACTTTATTTTTAAATGAGGCACATTACAGCCAGTCAGCACAGAGCTCATTTAGTTATCAGTCTTAAAGGCACAATAACAGAAACAGCCAAAGTGAGGTTAGGATTAACTGGTGGCCTAGTGGTTGGGGAGTTGCGCCCTGTGATCGGAAGGCCTTGGGTTCGAATCCCTGTGAGGTACCCTTGAGCAAGGTACCGCCCCTAAACACTTCTCCCCGGCTGCGTCGTCGCCTGCCTGCTGCTTCACTTAGTTAATGGGTTAAATGCAAAGGACAAATTTTACACTGTTCACACTGTGTGGTGTGTTCACAAAGGGTTCATTTTCACTTTTAAAGAGAAAGAAAATAAAGAATAAGCAGTAAGAATGTTTTAGGGACATACCGAAAGCACCTGCGTGTCCATAAGTGGACAACACAGAAAAAAAGTCCCTTTATGATGTGCTTGGGAACTGAATGGGGGGAAACCACTGTAAATTTGCACTGAGTCAGTATGTTTGTATGGCCACCTTTATTATACCCTGCCTTTGTTTGTTTCAGGAGATCTGCAGTAAAGCTGTCGAGACCATGAACAGAATGACCTCCCTTCTTTCCATTACAGCCGTTTTGTGGCTCGCCAGCTGTGTCGGTGAGTCCACAGACCTCCTCATAACATCCTGGTGTGCTAAATTATTATATCTTTATTATTATGTGCAATAGTCTTATCAAGTTCAATATCAGAATCAGAATCAGAACTTTAATGGTCCTTGAGAAAATGTATTGTGTTACAACAATATAAATTATAAAGTCTAAGTAAATCCAATACAAACTCACTATTTGTCACTATTACATGTATAGAGAACAACTCCAAACCACTACTTGTGTTACCAGTAAACTACTACTTTTATTTATTTATCTACAGTATTTATATCCACCTCTCTATTGACCACAGCATTTTGTGTATATAGTATACTTATGCAGTACTAAGCATTTTCTCAGAACTTCTGGAGAGTTTATTTTGACTTTAATATTATATTTTATGTTGTTCTCTGTGTGAGTGTGCAGGCACAGCGTAAGCAATGTCTTCCGGGATAATTAAAGTTTTCTTATTCTGAACTGCTGTCTAAAAGTCCTCAAGTTTAATTTTATTTTTGAACCGTTTGTCTCCAGACTCTCTCCCCACACACCCTCGGATCTTCATGTCCGCCAGAGTGGGTTCCTCGGCCGTTCTTCCATGCGAGTGGAGAAACGTGTCCAGCCCGAACCCTCACGTCGAGTGGCGCACCATCTCTGAGACGGTGTTTGAGAGAAAGGGTGAGGACCAGTTTCAGGGCGAGGGGTACGAGAACCGTGTGGACGTTCCTGAAGAGAAACTGCTGAAGGGGAACTGTTCTCTGCTGCTGAGGGACATCAGACCTGCAGACGCAGGAGTCTACGAGAGCTACCTGCTGGTGGGACGAAAGAAAAGAAGCCTTAATTCTAAACGGATCTTCATCCAGAGCGTGGAGCTCTCAGTCGATGGTAAGCCAGATATTCAACCACAGGTTTGTTAAATGTTTGCAGGAAATAACACAACTTCATTGTAAAGTGGTCACCAACCATCCTCCTGGAGATCCATTTTCCTGCCTAGATTAGTTCCAACGTGCATTTATCATGCAGCCCCGCCCCCTTTGCCTGATGCAACACACCTGCCTTGCATGTTTTACTGGTTTTCTCCTGTAATGAGGAGCTGGATCAGATAACCACTACAACATGCAGTCAGTGGCTTCTGTATAACTTAATTAGCTGCTAAGCGCTAATTAGTGCTGGATCATCCAAGCATTACACCAGTGGTCACCAACCTTGGTCCCAGAGATCTTCCTTCCACAATTTGCTAGGAGCAGGTGTGACATATTGTGGAAGGTAGAACTCCAGGGCTAAGGCTGGTGACCAGCAATGGAACATGTAAATACTGGTCTGTGTTTATTGCAAGTTATTACATAATTAAGTACTAGATAAGTGTATTCAAAACCTCAGCCTGAACTAACCCTGCTTTGCAGATTTTGGTACAGCGATCACCAGTCCTGGTCCAGGAGATCCGCCTCTCTGTGAAGCCTAAATGAAGCCATAATATACAACATTTGCTCTGTTAGAGGCACGTTGGGGCTAAACATGGTAGGAGAGTCGATCTCCAGGAGGAGGGTTGGTGACCATTGCTTCTACTGTTACTGGACCAGGTGTGTCTGCAGGACAGGGGGACTCCAGGACCAGGGGCTGCTTGCATTAAATGTATTTGCTTTAGGCTAATAGCTTAAGGGATACATTTAAGAGTAACAAGGCCAAAATGCACTGAAGGGGTTTTATGGGATTGACCATGCGAGTGTAGCGTCTTGTGGGGCAGCTGGTGGCCTAGTGGTTAGGGCGTTCAGAAAGTCGTGGGTTCAAATCCTAAGACTGCTAATGGCACCTCTGAGGGACCCTTGAGCAAGGTACCGTCCACACACACTGCTCCCCGTGTTCCTGGCTGCCCGCTGCTTCACTTGGTTAAATGGGTTAAATTAGTTAAATGGGTTAAATGGGTTAAATACAGAGGAAGAATTTCGTGCTGTTCACACTGTGTGCTGTCGTATGTTCACGTATGACCGAATGATCACTTTACACTTTGAGACGAATGCTTTCTCATGGTGCTGAATAGGAAGTTAACTTTTTTGTTTGTTTTTCTCTCTCTTCTCTTGAAGAAACCCCTGAGGAGAGTGTCGCTGAAAAGTTCACTGTAACAGGTGAGTGAACAGCATTCCTACCTCACCCACCTTGGTGTATTTACAGGCAATCCAGATACCTGTGTGATCTAATCAGAGACACGATGTCACAAATGATGTTGCCCTGAATTTCACATGAACCACTACCCGATTTCAGCCGTTTAGACATCAGCAATAGTGATTAATCCTCTCTCTCTCTCTCTCTCTCTCTCTCTCTCTCTCTGTAGACGACGCTAGACTGAACTGTCCCCACCTTCAGATCCTCATGTTTTCCCTGCTTTTATCATTATTTTTAATTTTTCCTGAGAGGAAAGAAGTCTGCTGACATCATCGTAAAGTAGCTCTCCAAGCAAGCCGAGGGCGACGGAAGAAAGGGAAGCCTCGCTAAAACCGGAGAAAGAAATCTCGAGGGGAGCTAAGAGAGGGGTAGCCATCCTCTTGTGGTGGACACTGGATAACCAGAGAGAGTAAAAGAATATCACAATGGAGATGACTATAAGGAGAGGCTTTTCGTCGTTTCATCAATTAGACCAAGCTCAGACACATCATGCTGAACTTTTACTAACATGTCACCTTCCCAACAAGAGGTAACAACACGTTAGATCACTGCTACACACCATTCAGGCATGAGTACAAATCAGAGCTACATCCAGGGTGACGAGGGCCGCCGTAAGGGCCGTGCAGCAAGACACGGCTGATGACGTGGACTGGGGCGTGTTCTGGTTCAGCTCTGACAACATCAGTGAGTTTACGGATGTAGCCGTTAGTTTTGTTAGAATGTTCTGTTGTTTATTATGTTTACAATTTTTTTTTAGTTATTGCACTTTATCAGGGTATGCGACAAACGCCTTGAATCATTGCACCTTAAAACCTCTGTGAATATTCTGTGCCTCAAGTCACTGAACGTAAATGAAGAGATCGCCACTGTTGGAGTACAGCCTTTACCAGATGGTGACTTTATAGGTGAGGGGAAAAACGTTCTGCAATTGTGATGGATGTAACAAAAAGTTCCTTTGAAACCATTTATGACTCAATGTGAAGGTCGGCAGCTAATTTCAGACAGAGTCAAAAAACATGAGAAAAGTAAAGATATAAGGTTTTGTTCCGACTTGTTGTTTGTTGTTTGTCTGTGATGTATGTTGGTTGGCAGCTATAACATTGGGGGACTGAAATCCGGTCCTGGAGGTCTGGTGTCCAGCACAGTCTGGTGATCTATCTGCTCAAACACGTTCAGCTCACCTGTTAGTTCCCAGCTTTAGTGAGAGTGTGTTTAAGTAGGGGAACCACCAAACCCTCCAGGGCTGGAGCTGGACACCCCTGCTCTAACATGAATGTATTACATCAAAAAAAAGCCTGACTGATGTATTAAGGCAGTTTGTTCTATGAGTGGAAATCAGTGGTCATACGCAGTCGAGAGGGTTAACGAGCCATTACATTATACACATGTGCCAAATGTTCTTGATTTTCTGCTTGTCTGCACATTAAAATGGTCTATCACTGTTTATTTGCTAATTTATTTTTTTCCAAATTTGTAATATATGTAAAATTATATAGTATATAGATTGCACACTACAGTTTGCAGAAAAACATCACATCAAGTGTGTTTACATGTTTTAAATAAATAGGAGCATGTTTTGCACCAATCTGTATGTGCGTGTTTTCTAAGGCCGTAGTTACACTTGGAGTCCACATCTGAAACACAGGAAACACAGTTCAGGGCCCTGAAGCAGAGGGCTGTGTTTTAGAAGACTATCAAATTTTATTTTACAGTAATCTCAATATCATCCACAACAACCAAAGCAAATGTGTGTAAAATGTTGTGGTTTGTTGAGTGCATTTGTGCTCCCCCCTACCATCTGTGGGTCGAAGCTCTAACATCTGCATCCCCCAAAACATCTTACAATCAGTGAAAATAAGTAAAAATAGCAGTTTATAGCTGACATGTGTACATCTGTTCATGTATTTATATTTATATACAGAGGACTGGAAGCAGACGTATTTGCACACATGAATTTACTAAAGAACAAAACAAAACATGACTCAAAATAAAGATGAAACATACACTGAAGTGATTATTGAAACTAATATAACATATACATATATATATATACATATACATATATACATATACATATACATATACATATACATATACATATACATATATACATATACATATACATATACATATACATATATATATATATGTAAAATTAAAGAACAAAACAAAACACAGCTCGAAATAAAGATGAAACACACACTGAACTGATTACTCAAACTAGAAAACACAATGAAGAAGTACAAATAGAGAAAACACAGACACGAGTAGAAACACAAGAAAAGTCACGACAAAACCAAAAACAAAGACTGCAGTATAATAATATGAAAGAAAACATCTGAGAATTGTGGGTTACAAATATTCTGACAGGTGAACTATGATTGGGAGGCGGAACTACACACACAAACCACACAGGACAGAAGATAAACAGAAAACACATGTAAAAGTAAACGAAGTCAGGGGGCGACAGAGAGGAGCAAGATGAGACAGAGCGAGACTGTTACAACAATATTATATTATATTACGTTATATAATATAATTAGTCTCTTGGTGAGACCAAGGGTGTATAACTTTAATCTGAGACTCAGTTTGAGGAAAAAGAGGAGCATTTCGGAGCAAATGAACAAATGAAGACCCCCTTAGCAGATCTACCTCATTTCTGTTAGTAGTTCTGTTTTGCAGCATATTTTTGTCTCGTTCAGCTCATCAAGGCCTCAGCATTTACAAAGTGGATCAGGTGTATTGAGTCAAGGACTAGTGCTGTGGAAGGCCAGGAGTAAAATCAGCCATGCGTTCATAGAGCTACACCTTCATGAGCCTTTCACGACAACCTGCTCATCCATCCATATCGGCATGTTTCAGTGAGTGTCAGTTGTCATAACAACCGGTACGGTGACATCAAAATGGACAAAAAAGCCTGTCAGAAGAAAAGCCTTTATGATGTCATTAAGATGTTTATGAAGATTTGTGTCATGAAGGTGTAGCTCTGTGAACCTTGTTCCTCGGTGAAGTGTTTTTGATATTTTTAGTGATCTGATTGATATGCTAAGCAAAAAGTTCAGCTGTTTTAGCATTGCTAGCTAAGCTAATGTTGTAGCCTATGCTGCTAATTGCCGTAGCATGGCTGATATTACTCCTGGTCCTCCCCAACACTACTCCTTGACTCGACACACCAGATCCACTTCATAAATGGGTTGCTGAGGCGTGTGTGTGTGATTAGTGTCATGAAGGATTTTTGAAGGTGTTATATTATCAAGAGTTAGTGGTGTTGTGATTAGCATAGCTGCCTTCCAAGCACGGGTTTGATTCCCAATGCATCAATTTAAGCAATTTCCTTTGGGATCAATAAAGGATTCTGATTCTGATATTTGCTCAGGATTTTTCCAGCATTATTTAAAGCTTGTTCAAATTAGCAACAGTAACAATGAAGGAACACACCAGTGGGTTTGGGCGAATCGGCTGTAACCTCACACTGGTGGACGTTTGCTGGGCCGAAATGCGACCTTTGTGTAGGTCACGCTGTCCAGATCAGGTGTCGTGTTTCTCGCAGTAGCCGCTCTGGGCTCTGATTCCAGGCTGGCGTACTGCAGGTCTCCTCCCTGCCAAGAGAAATGCTTCATCAAGAACATGATGATTAAAGCTATTTGTAGACCTTTTTAAGGCCAGGTCTGGTTGATGGATGGTCATCAAACTGAATACATTCCTCGTACCTGCTCAGCTGAGTCTGTTGTGCTACTGCAGCAGCTCCAGGATGATGCTGAGGTTCCTGAAAGAGACAATCACTCCGTTTCTCAAAGTGTGAAGAAATTTGGATTCATTCTTCTTTGTGTTTGCAGAGAAGATATAAAGTGCTTAAAGTGCTCAAAACTACACCCCACAAACATCAACACAGGCTCACTTCTCACTTCTGGGGCAGCTGGTAGCCTAGTGGTTAGGGTGTTCGCCCTGCGATCAGGAAGTCGTGGGTTTGATTCCCAAGACTGCTAGGCACCTCTGAGGTACCCTTGAGCAAGGTACCGTCCCCACAAACTGCTCCCCCACACACTGCTCAGTTTTCAGGTGTTTTCCTTTTTCTTTTCAGATAAAAGTCAGTGCTGGATCCTCTTAAAGGGCAAAGTTCACTAACAAAGTCCACTCACCGTAAGTGCCTCTGCTTTTGGCACTCCAGAATGGTTTCTCCAATATACAGTAATGGCTTTTGGTCTAAAAGACGCACCTGCTGCATTTGGGATAGCTACATTTGTTTGTGTGCCTTCAGGTGGCCTCCCTCTTTCTAAACATGGCAATATGTGAGTATGATCACACCACCATAACCTATCATGACCATGGTAAGACATGGTGAACATGGACATTAAGGTTCAGTCCATTGTCATTTCTTTTGTCCCCAAGACCAAGGTCCACATGAAGTGACAACACACGACAAAGGACAAGGCAGAACGACGGGGTGTTATATGGGGTACCACCTGAGAACACTCAGAAGGCGGAGCTACGGACAAGGCACAGGTGATGGGCGTGACACAAGGGCGGAGCAGGAAAACTAAAACCAAAACAGGAGCACATGGTCAGGGGAGCATGTAAACAAGGCAGAACAGACAGAGGCAGGACAAGGCAGGGCTGAATGTTATAGAGACCACCTTATCCTTTATTTCATATTCATTAAAATACTAATTATTTATTTATCCATGTCAGGAGAAAAGCAGAAAACATATTTAACAGAAATTATAAGAAACAGAAATTCTGTTAAATATTTCTGTTTTCCCACTTGTGGGATTAATAAAGGTTTATCTTATCTTACCTTATCTTATGTCTTCTACCTTTTAGTTAAATAGAACCAAGTCAAATTCAAAGTAAAATGTACTGTCATCTCAGCCATACATGTGTCCCACTAAGTCGGGAAGGGTCATTTTGGTTTTGTGTGGGGACTTCTATTTTCATCAGACAGGGGCTGGAACTCATGCTGATATTGTGCTGCACTTCCAGTAGGAGACTGAGTTTGATGGCTGTGTCAGAAATGAGGATGTCAGTTGGTACTGAAGTCCATCAGAAGTTCAGTGCTGGCCCACTGCTTTTGTCTCCCTGTAGGTCTGGTGCTGGGGGATCTGGTGAGAAGGTCTGATGAGTGGAAGGCAGTGTGATGGCAGGTGGAGGCAGCAGAGGAGGGACAAAGTTCAGACTCACAGCTCACTCAAGCCCCAACAAAGGAAAGTCCGCTGAATGGCTGGGTTACATAGTTTTGCCTTTGGGGTTGAGTTGGGTGCAGAAGTCTGAGCTAGTTGTTTGTGTTCCTTTGTAGTTCACTGCCGAGAAGGAGCCACGTTCTGAGACAGACGAGAGGCAGGGACTGGGGGTAGACAAGAGCCAAGATTTGTTGGTGCAACCAGCGGTGTAGGCCTCTGCCTGTTGAGACTGTGAAGGACTGCTTTGGTGAACTAGCGATTTATTTCTTTCATGTGTAAAAGCTGGTGTGGGAGAAGCCGAGGCCTGGTGATTTTGATGATTTGTTATGGTCTTGGGTCGGCCAAGACAGGAATGATTTTTCTGTTTATTGTGGGTGGTGTTTCAGGTTTATTTTGTGTAAAAACCCTTCAAGACAGTGTATCCCTCCTCTCTCTCTTTTCCCTTAAGGGTGGGGTTTGTAGTGCCGTAAGCAAATTTTGTTTGGCCAGAAAGAGACATGGGTGGTGGCCTCATTGGGAAGGTGCTATACTGTATAGAAGTCTACAAAATAAACCTGTGAATGTTTAAAAAGCACTCACCTGTGTCTCTGCTCGTGTCCGCTGCTCCTGGGGGATCCTTACCTGGGGGAAAAGAGGGGGTTAAAGGTGCAGAAAAATAATCTGGAAAGGAAGGCCAGCTTATCTATGTCCACTACATGTACACGTATACACGTATACAATGAGATGTGGCTCCAGAATTTACGGTGCACATAGAGTACAAATAATATAAACTCTAGACTACTGGTAAAATTGTGCAATTCAGAACAAAATGTATTTTTAACATTCAAAACATTCAAAAACAAATGTTGCAATAGCAGTGAATTGGAAAACAATACAGAATACTGGAATGTAATTGTGTGTTCATATGTGCAAACGATCCTTACTAGGGTCGCAGTTACCCAGAGCCTATCCCGGGGTCTACGGGCATAAGGTAGGGACTCACCCTGGGCGGAGTGCCAGCCCACCTCAGGGCACACACACACACACACTGAATGGATAATTTAGAATCTCCAATTCACCTGATGTGCACGTCTTTAGACTGTGGGAGAAACCCAGAGACCCCAGGGGAAACCCACGCCACCACGAAGAGAACATGGAAACTCCACACACAAACACACACACACACACCGAATGGTCAATTTAGAATCTCCAATTCACATGATGTGCATTTCTTTAGACCCCAGGGGAAACCCACGCTACCACAAAGAGAACATGGAAACTCCACACACACACACACACACACACACAGAGACAAGACCCAGATTTGGACCCCTAACCCTGGAGTTGTAAGGCAACAGCGCTACCCACTGCTCCACTGTGGGGTCATGATCAGCAGCAGTTCATTATGAATATACAATCAATCAATGAAAATACAGCAACTCTGAGACAGTATTGAAGTACAAATCACATCTCATGATACTTTCATGAAAAATTTGTCTTATATTTCTTAAATACACGTCTCACGATTTGCCTTAAATGTTTGTGTCCTATTTTATCTTGTGATATTTCTGTATTATATATTGATATTTCTACGTCCTGAGCTGTAGGTTCAGAAGTGTGTTTCAGTGTAACTTTTTTTCACGCAGGAAGTTTTTACCTCTCAGCCTGCAGCAGAACACACATGTGCAGGTGATGTTCAGCAGGACGCAGAACACACACACACACATCAGGGTGAGGGTCGTAATCCTGGAGAACTCGCAGACTGCAGGATCTTCAGGATGCCCGGCTAAGTCCTTGGTCACACCAGGCTCATGGCTTCCTTCCTCTAAAACACAGATGCATGAGAGACTGAAACTGCATTGGACTGCCCGCTCACATCTCAGTTCTGTGAAAATAGACACTTTTGCTGAGGGTGTTGCATGTTTCTGCCGCTTTGTGCTTCAGATAAATGACAGCATTTCTGTGGAAAGCTCATGACACGGAAAGTTGATTCATCAGTAATTATTGATGATGAGATCAATAAGCAGAATTTATGATTTTCTTCTTTACATTTTATATTTGTGAGCGTTCTGTGCTCTGATCCACTTTTCCAAATTCCAGTCCTGTTTTTTTATATTATATTTTAATATTGTTCTTGTCTCTGTGTTTCCTCCGGGATCAATAAAGTTTTCTGATTCTGATTCTGATTCTGGTTTGCTTAATCTTCACCTCTGAGTGAATAAGTTGACAAGAAAAGTTCTGAAGCTGCTGAGAAAGCTACACACACTTGCTGAGAAGATCCACCCACTCACATTTCCTCTACATTGAGCAACCCTTTCCAGATGAAAGGACCAATAGAAACACTCCAAAAAGTGTTCGCATTAACTTACATTAAAATTAGAGAATATTTTGTCTTCTCCTGCAAATGTACAATTTTGGAGAACACAGAATGTTTCAAACAATGACAAAAATGATCATTTTCAGAATCTGCTAAATTGCTTAAATACAGAATCAGCACTAACCCGCGAAGGTCAGCCTGATGGGTTTCCTGAACTGAATGAGTGCCCTGTGGTCTCGGCCTCCGCAGAAATACAGCCCTGAATCTGTCTCATTAACCCCCCTAATCACTAGACTGAGGGAGCCGGAGCTCTCTGAAGCATCGTAGCGATTTTCATCAACGTTATAAGTGAGTATGAAGGATGTTCTCAGTTTTCCTTTCCCAGCAGAGACCAGCAGCTTCATCTCCTCCGAGCTCTGGTGGTACCATGAGATCTCAAAGTCTACCATGATGCTGCAGGGCAGGGTGACATTTTCTCCAGGATGGACAGATTTCAGATCAGTGGAAGGGATCTGGAGGAGACCCGGTCTAAAGGTTCCTGAAAAAGGGGAAAAGAGCTGGTTTCTCAGTCTCAGAACCCATCAGCTATCAAACACCACCACCATTTCTTCCATGGAGAACCATTCGTTACCTGCTTAACATCTGCACAATCTCTCAACATGCTAAAACCTTCACAGCAAGAGCGTCCACTAACATTTATTAGCATTTCTACTGAGTGGTGTACATACTGTTGCTATTTGAGCAAATCCTCATATCCTTGTATCTTCAAACATTCTACTATATATGCAAAAGCAAAATAAATCCAAAAACAACAAAAGCGGAGACACTATAATTTTTTCTGTTGGGAGCAAGTAAACACTAAAATCATTGTGCAAGTCCTTATGAACTCACCGAGCAGGAGCAGCAGGACAAACCCAAACAGGAGCCTGGCCATGTCTCGTAAAGGTCCCATAATGGCGTGTGACTGTGTGAGATTATCCTGATTTAAGACAGGCAGGGAGCCGTCATATCAAAACCTTTCAGTTCCCAGAGTATGTTTCAAATCAGTTTTATAGGTTCTACCATAGGTCACCGCATCCTGTTTTTCAGGGTAGCCAGTTTACCACCAGCATCACCGGCCTGATTACCAGCGTGCAGGCTCACACAGGTACAGCCCCATTCATCCATATCCTCGTCCATATCCTGCATTTTTCCCTATTTTTCCACTTCTGACATTCGCCTGCTTTATGATCCAAAAACACTCATAATGTTTATACACAACCGTTTTCCAGCCTCCCTTTATGTCTTAGAATTAAACTGACTGCTTCTGTTACCATGCCTTAAACTGATGTATGCAAATAACCTCCGTTCTGTGTTTGTGGTGTTGTGCTTTTTGTTTTGCACTTTTTTGAGGTGTTTATGTGTTTGAGCCTCTTGGGCTGGGCGTCACCAGAGTTAACTGTTTGTATTGGCCTGTGGTTGGCCAGGCTTAGTGAGTGTGTTTGACGAAGGAACCCACCCAATCCTGCTGGACACCAGCCCTCCAGGACTAGAACTGGACTTTCCTGACGCACACCCCTGGCACGTAACCTTTTAACTAGCATCATTTCCTGTGGAACACCTTTTAATGCCATCAGAGAACCACCAAACGCATCATGAGTCAGTGATGAATCACCGTTTAGATAAGAACATTAACTCGGTCCCAAGACATGTGTGACGGTTACCTCGTCCCCGTCACGCCTGTCCCGTTCTTCCTCCCCTGAGTTTTAGTTTTCCCCTCTGTTCTCCC
>JBBPCZ010049995.1:0-12881 GCA_037974445.1 Brycinus macrolepidotus
GCGCCTTTCACGACTCTCAAGGTCACTTTACAGAAAAAATATATATACAAATTTACACAAAAAAAAGACATTTAAATTATTTATTGTAGAACACTATCATGCTTTGTGAAATAATGAAAGCAATTCTTAAAAATTATAAATAATACAACTCATTCATTCATTCATTTTCTGTAACCGCTTAATCCTTACTAGGGTCCTAGGTACCAGGAGCCTATCCTGGGGTCTACGGGCGCGAGGCAGAGACTCACACTGGGCGGGGCACCAGCTCACTGCAGAAATAATATTTAATTAATTTCTTTAATTTACTTTGTAATTTAAATCATACATTATTATACAAATGGAAAAAACAATAATCAATTATTTTGCACAACCACTTAAATGGACTTAGATCCTGTTCTTACCTAAGAACAAATAATAAAACAGTGGTGAATGTCAAAATCCTTGTGAAAGCCGCGCTGGGCTTTGAGAGGAAATTTCTTCTTAAGAATGTGAATGAGGTCCATCATTCCTTTTTGCAATGGACCATAGAAACATTTAAAAACAGAATACAGTTAATACAGAATAAACTTTTGGTAAAAAACAGAAAAAACAAATATACAAGCACCAGGTGGCATGAAGGCTGCTTTTGTCAATCTGATATCAGGAAGTTTCAAATGTAAATGATTTTAAATTTATACATCATTCACATGCAAGGTTTAAAACCTTTTCACATTGATTTACATTAAATGTAAAGTGTTTTTGCATTACTGTGCCGGATGTCCATTACTATAAAGTATACTATAAAGTAAGCAGTACTACACTACTACAATACTGGACTACTTTTTACACACTACATAGTGTCGTAGAATGCACTTTGGAACATAGCCTGCGTGTTTTAGAGCTACGGTCTCCAAACACCACATTCACTACGGGGCCATATGAAAAGGATCAATAATTGTTTTATTTAAACTAAAATAAAATAATAGTAAATAGTAAAATAAATTAATATAATATTACGTTTAGAATATTTATATGCAGTTATAGGCTATTGGTAAAGTCTGTTTCTCTCCGTGTCTGTTACAAGCACAACACTTCACACCTGATGAAAATTGAGGAACGTGCATTCCTTATGCCGTACTGTCGCTAACTTTGTGCTAGCTTGGTCACATGAACGAAAAACATCTCTGCAGAGCTTCTTCGGAAGGGGTAGTGAGATAAAAGGCCCAGTGATTATGTCGGTTTGAAATTACTAGGCCAACAGAGCCCGAGGCTGTGGAAAGAAAGCCCTTTTTTCAGTAGTAAATACGATGAATGCCAAAACAAGATACCTGCGTATTCCAAACTACCACTTTGAAGAGGCAATGAAGCCCTCAAAACTGCTTCAGCACATCGCACCCAAGCCCCCTGCACTTAAAGACAATCCTGCCGTCTTTTTTGAATGAAAATAAACATAAACAAGAAGAACAGAAGTGAGTACCGCACTACACACTTTGCAGCAAAATCGCACTGCTAAAGGCTGAGAGAATGTCACCTTCGGAAAGTTGATTCAGATGCTGCTGAGGACCTTCAACCTGAACCCTGAATGAGAGACTGCACTGTCTCTGATTCACACTGATTCAGAGACACGATGAGCTGCAGTGTTTTTATTATCTATGATAAATATGCGCTTCATTCATCACATCACGTTAGACCTGCTCAAACTAAAGTTATGTGAAAAGTCAGTTATACTAAGTTCACAGGGCTAATCGATTGGTATCCTTTTTGAAACTGCACTAAATAAGATATGATTTTTCTTATTCTCATTAAAAAAAACAACAACCTGTGTATAAAACATTGTGGAGACGGTGGAAAGTGTTTTTTAGTTTAAAATCTAAACAAAAAATAGCTTTGCTCCATTTTATTAAACTATTTATCAAAGCTGCATACAAGCAGGTCAATTGCCTGTGACCACATGAAAGATATGTTTTTAGGTTGGACTTACCATGTAGTCCTGATAGTATAAATAAATTCATTACGTCTGCATTAACCATTGACACAGTGGAAATATGTTTCTTTTCTTTTTTTGTGCACAAGAAGAACTTTTAAAGGTATTGGTATATGTGTCAGTATGCTAGCCTTGGTATTACCACAGATATAAAAAGTAGAGAGAAACTATACTGAAGTGAAATAGTGAAATGGGTTTTGAAAATAATATTCCATTAAAAGTTGATTGAAAGCGATCTGCATTAAACATACTCAAGTATATAAAAGTGAAAAGTGGCTTTAATTCCACTTGAGTTCTTCATCTGCGCACTGTATTCTAATACAGAGCCCTTCTGTAAGATGTGGGAGCCTTCTATTAACTCAGACCTATCAGTATTGGAATAATGAGTTTCCCTTGACCTCTTGGCCCTGTTTTGTAGTGCAGTTTTTTATGTTCTGTAATGCTTCAAAGCATTGTTGTTCATGGTTTAATTATGTATATTTTGTTTTGTAACACAAAATTTCATAACAAAGCAACATTAAAAAGGTAATAAATGCAAACATCTTAACCGCTTAAATGTAGTTGTGTTTTGTGCAGCCAATACTTTGGTGGTTTTATTCTTAACACAGAGACAAATTTACATAGTAATGGGCAGTTTGGTTCAACAATGTTATTAGTTTGTATATTTCAATACAAAACAATACATTCAGGAGAACACACATGCATGGGAACTTTCCTGGCCGTTGACTTTCATTAGGAATAATTTAAAGGTCTAAATGGAAACGTATGAAGTAATAAATAGTTGTTTTCCCTTGTGTAAAAATGTGTTCTATTTTAATGATACTGAAGTACAAATCTTTCAAAACTAACACTTCAGTTTGGTAATGAAGTACAATTAATCAAAAGTACAGTACCCCTGTTTTCACCCCTGGGTATTCGGTATCAGGTTAAGAAGAAAATGTGTGGCCCTGTTTTATAACAGTTGAACAATAACCCATAAACGAAACTACTGAAGATGTCTGTGATTGGGCTCCAGGCATCTTTTTGTAACCTTCATTCTCCCCAGTACATTAGCAAGTGTGACCTGTAAATAATTAATCCTGGCCTTTTATTGTACATCCTAATTAATTATTGAGCAGTAGACGCAGTGGACTAGAGGAAGACAGGCCAGGGTCTTGAATCCTCCTGAGCTGTGAATTTTAGATCTAAATGAAAGAGAAAGGCAAACGTTTCCTTTACTACTCAACCAGCTTTACCCCCACAGGCCCCCGAGGAGCTAGTGTGCCGCTAAAGGAGTATCTCACAGGCTGATAGCTGTCAGAAGCGCCTGGCACGTCTGAGAGAATAAATGATCTGGTAAATTTGGTCCCTTGCTCTGGCTTCTCGCTGTCAGACGCATACAGCAGTGCAATGTTCACTTTCTTTGATTTTATCCATTGGGAGGAAAGGATGGAACAATGAATATGAATGTTTTGCTAAGGAGGAAACTGGGAGATAAGGGAAAGACTGTGTTCTCTATAAACTTCAAGGTCAAGACTGAGGCTTGGTTTCATCTGTTGATTTTTGAGTGTGTTTGAATTATTTAGAAGTGTATGTGGCTTTATAAAACTAAAATACAGAGAGGATGAAATGCAAGACTCTGGTTAATATTTGAGTAAATTTACGAATACTTGATAGCCTCAGAACAACAGCTGAGCTCCTGTACTGTAGGTTTAAAACACTTGCTTTGAACAACCGCTTCTTCAACTGCTTCATCTTTTCAATATGATTTTAGTGTGTATCTCCCTGTCTTAATAAAACCACCACTATAGATTTTCACATAGATGTAGTGTATTGCATTGGGTTAGAAAGTTTTGTTGGTATTTCAAACTTGCGACGGGGTTAAATTTTCATTTGCACATAAGAGCAAAAGTTAATAATTTGTCCATAGACCTTTCTCAGAGCCAAGCTTCTTTCTGGTTACGCTTTAAAAGCATTAAATCTCTTCTGCTTCAAAAAGCAACAGCACCAGCAGACCGTCTCCAAGTGTTAGTGTTCAAACAGCTATTTTAGTTTTCATACACTCCAAAGCAACAAAAGTGAAGGGAAGAATGGGTTCACCAGTCAAAGCACTGATTGAAACAAAGAGAATGCTGTATGTGTGGCATGGAAGAAAGCTAGCTTCCCAGGGTAGTTGTTTTTACCAGGTAGCTAACATTACAAACATTCTTCTTTACAAAGTATTTTGAAATAATGCTGTAGTACTACTAAACCTTTGACCCACCGGCCCCTACTCCCTAGCTCCCATTCGCCCTCGGCAGCTGGAAATTGACAGCCCTACAAAAGCTACTGTCCAAAAGTTTTGAATGTTTGTTATATTAGGTTGATAATGTAACATTAGTGCCCTATTACTCTTGACTTGGTTCCTTTCCCCATTTGTCTAGCCTTACTTGCCATTTGCTTTTGGTTTTTTTTTTTTCCCGTTGGTCCTCCCTAGCTCCACCCACTTTGCCCAGCTTTGTCCTCTATATTGTCTGTCCCTGCTTGTGTATTCTTGGATGTCTCCCAGCTGGATTATCTCCTGAATATGGTTGATACTGCATCAATTGGCAGTTGTGACCCCCAGTTTAGACGTTTAGACCCCCAGTGAAGCCAGGCACTCGGATGTCCGCAATGGCGTTGAAAAAGCTTGCTTTCTAGGAAGCACTGATCTTGGATCCACCTAAAATCAGAATCAGAATCAGAATCAGAAACTTTATTGATCCTGGATGAAATTGCTTAAAACAGAGTGCACTGAATCTGCCATTAACTCCCAGAGGCACAACTTCAGCAGGGTTCTATGTGTTTCCACTGGCATCCCCAAAGCCATTCATGCATCCTGTGCTGTCTATCAAATGCGGCTCCCTTGCAGTAAACAAACCACACCATAGAACAGTGATATGAAGTACTTTGACACTTTGTAATCCCTTAGAATGGTACATTGCAGCACAAGTTATGAGCAGGACAGATAAAGAGTTATTTCAGTGATGAAGGAGATTAGGGGAAGCTCTGTAGTGGAAGAGATAAATACTACTGAACACTTTCTGGAAAGTAGACTCTCTCTCTATGAGAAAGCTCTATTCATCTCTCAGTAATTGTTGTACCCTCTGTCTAACAACATTAATGACTAAACTAGAACAATAGAGCTGTTGTCTAGGAGGGTAACAACTCCATGATTTGACAGTATGGAAAAAGTGGACACCACCCAACCTTAACTGATTAGAGAGGTGTGTGTGTGTGTGTGTGTGTGTGTGTGTGTCTGTGAATGTGAGTGTGTGCGCGAGGGAGAGAAACCTGGATTAAATTGCCATACATTTGAAGCATTTTCACCACAGCTGTGTCCTGTCCTGTGCCTCAGCCCCTCATTGGCTGAAAGACTGGGCTCAAGTCAGGTTGCATCAACCACCTTGCGAGCAATTTGAGACCCAATGCCGTCTGCTTCCCATTCAGCTGAGGGAAGATTTTGTTTTCCCACCTGAAATCACCACAGATTGATTTGGCCTCTTATCTTGATTCATTTGGGTTCTACTGGCTAGTAGACAAATTGAAAAGCCGCCAGGGGATCTTGGTTCTTTCATTTTTGGGGCCTTTGACTTTAACTGCAAAAACTTTCTTTTCCTTCTTTCTGTTAAGTCATTTATTTGCTAATTAAAGCTGAAGCAGCTGTTATTGTTGGTATCTGATAGAGGCCACTGAACATTGGTGATCTGTGCGAGTCCATATGAATTAAAGCAAATAACATTCTTTTCTCACTGGAAAAAAAAATTACATTTTTTTCAGCTATCTTTTTTTATTATTAACTTTATTATGGTTACTGTACCTGTAAGATTGATGTTTTGCCCCTGCTGTGTCCTTGTATTTCATCTCTATCTTTGTTTTTTGTCCTCATCATGTGTCTTTTGTAATAGTATTAGTCTCTGCACTAACCCTGTCCTCTTGTTAACATGTACAGCTGTGTCTTGTCCCTGTCTCCTCCTCTGCCCAAGTGTTCCCACTCCCACTGTCATGCCATCGTTTTTTCCTGCTTTGTGTTTTAATATACCTTTATCTGGTCTCTGTGGTAATCATTAAGCTCTCTCTTTTGCTACTATGTTTGATTTACCCTGTCTTTGTACTACTTATCTTGTGTCATGCTATGTGTTTATGTCTTGGTTTCCTGGTGTCTGTTTCCTAGCCTTAGTATTATCTTTATGTTCATGTTATGTTTCTTTAGAGCTCTGTGTCTCTTTTTAAAAACCTTCTTGCATATAAGTCCAACCTCAGGTCTCAAATATTACCGAGAACCAGGATAGCCAACATATGGATGTAGTGAACCAGAGGCGAGTGCATGACCTGTGCTTGGACTGTGTGCAGCGGTGTCTTGGGTAAGGGAGTGATGCGGATCTGAGGGAAGGTCACGAGATTTTGTGCATTGAACACCTCATCGACACATTTATGGCCATCTTGGAGGCTACAGAGTGGCCCTTTCTCTGAGAAACATTTTAGGGGTCGGGGTTAGGGTACTCAGGTTTGGGCCTCTGCTGCAGAGGCGGCTCCCGGACATTGGAGGATGCAGCCAGGAGGTTGCTTGGTCCCCAGCGCCACACAATGTCCCGCAGGAAATCTTCATGCTGTCTCCCAAGCCTACAGTCCCAGTGCTAGTTCCAAGTGTAGCCCAAAGTCCTAGTCTCTAGGATACCTAGGATGTGACTACCTCTCGGCTGGCTACCTTGGATTTGCCAGACACTCAGCAGGCTGCCCAGGACATGGCAATCCAGATTTCCTTTCTAGCCAAAAAAACAGCCACAATCAGTCTGGCTCCCCAGTTCCCCATGCAGTCCATGGAATGCCCCTTAGGTTATGAACCTCCTGTGTCATATCTTACCTCCTGTGTCATATCTTCAGTATTATCTCTTCGCTAGTCAGTTCCGTTCCTGTCTAGGTCCTTATCTCTGTCCCTATCACTGTATGTGTGTCAGTCCCTGTCTTCTGTTTTGTTTCAGTTCCAGTCCCAGTCACCGTCCCTGTTACTGTCCTTGTCCCGGTTCCAGTTCCCTGTCCAGCCCCTGTCCAATTTCATGTACAATTTTTCGTCCAGTCTTGTTTCTAGCCATCGGTCTTGTCTACTTTTCAGTCTCCTGTCTTGTCCCAGTCCTGTGGTGCCCCAGTTGCTTGTGCAGTCTCCTCTCCTGCCCCATGTTCAGTTGTGTTTGTCCCCACTTGGTTTCCCCAGCCTCCACTCTAGGCACACTCCTGTGTTGAGTATTTGTAACATTTGCTCCTGCCTTGTCCTTGTGCCCTGTGTCCTTGTGTCTCTGTCATTGTTTACATGTACCATGAGCTCACCATGTTTCTTTTGTCTGGGCCTTATTTTCCATATTTGCTCTGCCCTTTTGTTATCATGTACCGCTATGTCTTGTTCTTGTCTCCTGCCCTGCCCAGGTGTTCCCGATGTCATGCTGTTATATATACTCTTGTGTTTTAATACTCCTTTGTTTAATTAGAATTATGCTAAGCTCTCTCTGTTTATACTCTGTTTAAATCACCCTGTCTTATTAATTATCTTGTCATTCTATGTGTTCCTGTCTTGGTTTCCTGGTGTCTATTTCCTAGCCTTATTATCATCTGTATATTCATATTGTAGTTTCCTTAGAGCTCTGTGTCTCTTTATTAAAAGTGTCCTCACACATACATTCAGTCTCAAGTCTCAAACATTATATATCTATAAATAAATACATTATCTCAGTTCTGTTTGTCCGCCCTGTTTTGTGCTTTGTTCAAAAAGCAGCCTGGACTAAAACACTCCTAATAAATCCTGTATGAATGAGTGTAGCTCAATGGCTATAAGCTGAAAAGATGAATTTATGTAAATGAGTTTCTTTTCATGACATCACAACAGTGTTTTTAAAAGAGGCTGGTTTTACAGCTTCCTTATCTCTCTAATTCTGCTTATGCATATACTCCTTTTAAAAAAAGTAAGCACTTCAGAACATTGTCACTTAAACTGTTACTGTTTGAAAATGCCAGCTGCCTTTTACACCATGTGAACCTTTTGCGAGAAATGGACCAATAAAAGTGGACCAAACAAAAGTTACCTTGTTACCTTAACATGCATTAAAGTTAAGAACACTCAATATAAAGTTTTAGATATTCAGAAAAAGTTCTCGTTCCTTGAACATGCACTTACCGGAATATGCACATAAACCTTATATTTCTGTGCTAACCCATTGGCCTGCGTGATATTGACCAGTAAACATGATGTTCTTCCCGAAGCAAATAGCCGCAGAAGGTTAGCCATCAATAGATCAAGGCCATAATGCATGGTCATGGCAGATGGTGCAGGGAGAGTGTGCCCATGCAGAGTGTTCTCTCAGGTGTGAGCTGATGCAGGGAGACAGATGAAAGGGCTCAAACATGAAATATTTACCATTTTCTGCCAACTTAAAATCCTGGCCCACTGCACCACACTTTCTGAGAAAGTGGAGAGTGGGAAAAAAGTTTCACAATACACACTGAACAGTGCCCACTGCTCATCCCTTTATACAATATTCACGGTTACAAGAGTTAGAGGAAGTTGCTTTTGAGGTAACGAGATGGATCTGGCCTGATACTGTAAAGCTGAAACAGGGGTGGGAAACATTGCTCAAATATTGGCACCCTTGGTAAACATTGGGTCTAATAAACATTCTTTATTGCCTGTCCTTTTGATCTTTTAAAATTAGTAATTTGTATTTTTTAGTAATTTTAGTAATTAGTAATTTGTAATGTTTTAAAGTTCACATGAGTTATTAGGAACACATAAATAGTCAACTACGACTCCCTGTTTTCCTGGGGTATAAATGTGAAGCCAAATTCCCTCACTCAATTTATCCATCACTATGAAAAAGACCAGAAAGTACAGCAAAGATGCTTGGGCATGACACAAATTAAGAACTTTAGATGCATCTGAAGATGTTAAGAATCTTCCAGGATGAGAACATATGTCCCATACTGACCCCATGCAGAGTGAGCAGGATGGTTCAAGTGGCCAAAGAATCTGCAAGAATCTCAGCTGGAGAATTGCAGACTTTAGTCAGGTCTTGGGGTCTGAATGTCTCCCAAACAACTTGTTTGGGAGGGTTGTCAGAAGAACAGAAAAGCCTCTGCTATTAAGGGCCTACAATTTTCTAGATGTTGCTGGAATTTTCCGTGGGATCATGTTCTATGGTCAGATGAGACTAAAATAGAGCTTTTTGGTAACAAACACCAGATGTAGGTTTGGTGTAGACACAAAGAGAACCATGCAAGAAAGTACTTCATCCTCACTGTGAAATATAGTGCTGGCACTGTTTTTCTTCCACACACCCTGGGCAGTTTGTTTGCATACATGGTATCATGAATTCAGTCGAGTTCAGGCAGATATTAAAACAAAGCCTGACTATCTCAGCCACTAAGCTTGAATTGGGGCATGGCTGGATCTTCCATCAGGCTGATGATCCAAAGCACACCTCAAAATCAACACAAAAAAGGTTCAATAACCACACAATTAAGGTTTTGCCATGGCTTTCTCAGTCCCCTGACCTAAACCCTATAGGAAATATGTGGGATTAGCTGAACCTGGACCTGTTAATCTAAAGGATCTGAAGAGAATCTATAAGGAGAAATGGTCTCACATACCTTGCCATGTGTTCTTCCGTCTCATTCAGCATTATAGTACAAGACTTAAAGCTGTCTTTGCAAATTGAGGCCGTACAAAGTATTAAATAAAGAGGTGCCAACAACTGTGGAACACTCGTTGTACTTTGAATAAAGGTTAGATTTTTTTAAAAATATGTTGAATGAAAGATCAAATGGAAAAGCCATATTAACAATGGGTGCCAACATTTGTAGAGGGCACTGTATATTCTGTGAAGACAGCTTAAAACAGCTACATCTAGCTGAAAGAAGAAAATGTGATCATTTCCTTTATTGCAGTAGTAAAAATGTTTTCATGATGAGTAAGTAGAGTGCTGCATTAAAGTTTCAGCAAACACACCAAAAGAGAAATATATAAAACACTGCTCAAAAAGCAGATGATGTCCATCTGCTATACCACTCATGCAGAACTACACAACGGAGAACTGTATATACAGCAACATAAACAGAGAATCAGAATTGCTCAAAAATACAAATGTACCCATGCTGACTTACAGCATCAGACAGAAGTTCTGCTACCAGATTGTCTGCAGTCATGGGTGGTGATGAATGGTAAAATGGTAGGTGTCAGTGTTTTTTCACGGGTTCTTTTGTAAAATAAGCTATACGCCTCAACACAGATTTCATATTGTATGCTTTAATTATCAGCATTAAGAGTCATTTGGTCACTTTAGATCACAGCCATGATATTATTTGCAAGAACACACAACTTTGGGTGTTCTATTGCCTTTATATGACAGTTCTATAAAAGAAAGAAAAATTAAGTTATTGGAGAGTGTATGTTGACACTGAACTAGAAGTGGCATACGTTCTGTCAGAATCATATGACTTGAGGATGAAGCTTATGCAATAATTCGGGCTGGCCAAATTGCAATGAAAGACCCAAGTGCCCCTCTAAAAGGAGCTAATTCTGGTGAAGTGCATGTAGGCACTGAAGTGTTATTCATAGGGTATCTCTTTACACATGAATTGCATGCCTACAAGACCAAAATTAACCTAATTAGAAAGCAGTCACAGATTTAGACTGGATTAGTTTGGATAAAAAATGAATAAAAGAAAAGAAAAAAACACTTGAAAGTCCAAAGTTTAGCTCTGAAGCTATAAGGCTAATGTAATTAATAAACACCAGTAAAAGGCACCCAAATCTTCTCTGTAAAATTTCATACCTGTTAAGTGGCATCTGTTAAGCGAATTGTGTGTTTGAAAATATGTGTCTATGACTAGAAACAACAGACATCACAGTTGCAATCCAGCATCCATATGACTGCATGATATGCATACACACAAGCCAGTTTCTGCGGAGGACTTGAAACTAACATTAACCCTAACACTAACACACATCGTTTTTATAACTCACTGTAAGTCATGCTGTGTCCTAAACCACACTGACAAATCCGCACCACTATAAAGACGGTTTGATTAAGCTTGAGAAAAGCTTTGGGGGTATATTTCCAGAAAAGATTTGGAGGACTGCTGACTTGTAGTTTTCTTCACAATGTAAATGTAAAGAAGTAAAAATGTAAAAAAGTAAAACAGTCATGAATTGGATCATGACTGAAAAATTGGGTGAATTCGATTTTTTGCCAATTCCTTCAAAGGTAGTAATTTAAAATAACAGTGAATGGAAGATAATTTGCCAGCTGTTGATTGATATGACAATCTCCACTCTGCAGGTGAAGTACATTTGGAGAAAGCCTCTCAACAAGTGTTGTGTATGTATGTAAGTGGGTGTGTGAGAGAGAGAGACCTGGATCTCAGTTCTCCACAAGGTAAGGTGCAACTTAAGTGCACTTAAGTTAGAGGGTCTAGTTGGCCCTTCTTCTTTGTTTTGTTCTGAAAGTATGGATGTGTGTGTGGGTGTAGGTTTGTTCAGTGTTAAATGCAGCCCATCTGTTTGTTACTGGCTGTGTCCTTATAGGACTGTTAGCAAGCTGCAGCAACATATCTCATAAACACTGGCACAATAACAACATTCGGTTACCGCTTTGACTGATCGGGAGATGACTATTTATCCCAAACCCAAATTTGCTTATTTGTTCCCCTTATTCAAACTGCTTTGTGTTTTGATGTCTGCTCTTTGTTTTGAGTATTTATGCTCACCTGCGGTCTTTACTTTGTCTGCAATATGTCCCATCTGGTGCTCCTAGACACATAAAAACCCACATTCGTACACCTGCATGCACACGCTCACACTTGCACACACCTCACGTTTGTTGATGTGAACTCAAGCCAAGCCCGAAAACAGTGAGGTTTGGACACTACAGGAGTTCTTCATGTCAAACAAAGAGGTTACGATCGGGCATGGGTACACCAACTGTAAAGGTGGTTATGAAGAATTGCGGGCTTTCACTTTTTATTGGTTACGCAGTGAGGTGTTTGGTACAGTGCAAGCTCCTGCCGTCAGGGTTGCCAGGTTTGCTGTTTTCATGCCGAAATAAGGCACGAATGGGAGAAGTCTCAGCTTCTGGTGGGTGACCTTTAAGCAAACTTTGGACTGGAGATTGTTGCTGGATGTGGCAATTCTACTCAAAACTGCAACCCTAAAAATACAAAAATAGATGATCCTCTTGGCATTTTTATTGTGGATTGTGTGTAGGTTTAAAAAATTAAACAGGTAGGATAAGTGAGAGATGTCTGAAGCTTATACAACACTGGGTCTTCTAATCATTGAGGATACTTAGTTAAATAGAAGGTAAAAATGTGTCACCACCAGGTCATCTTCAGAGTGAGAACTGCTATGCAATGTATCCCTAAAATGTGTCATGGTGATGCTTGCAATTCTTTTCTGGTTTATATTAATGATCTAAATAACCCTTATAAATAACAGACAGTGAGCAGAGCAGCAGTGTATGCAAAACGTACCTTTATGCAACGTTTTTCACTCATGAGTCACAAACAAAAACATTGTGCAAACACACCACTTTGTCAGGGCATTCCAGCTATGAAACGAGCATGCATAATAAGGGCTACTGATATTTTCATCAGATACACAGCATCAGTTTTGGGCAAGTTACTCTAAAAATGTAATTAAACTACTGATTACTGATTGATCCCTTTAAAAATAATAAAATTACTAATGTGATGACTTTATTTCAAAGGTAATTAGTTACATTACTAGTTACTTCCCCACCCTCTAAAGAAACTCTTAAGTCAGCTCAAACACACTCTTAAGTCAGCTCAAAAACACTTTATTACAAACCTAAGCCTTTTAACTCAAAACATTCAAAACGCTCAAAACAGTGATTCAAGTATTTAAATTTTTATGAAA
>JBBPCZ010050034.1:5000-12881 GCA_037974445.1 Brycinus macrolepidotus
CTCACTAATTTCAGGAACGTAGGGGACATTCTGTAAATGAAACTGAACAAGGCTGATGGAGATGTTGATACTGTAATGATGTGATGGGGCGGGGCTGAGTTTTAAGAATGGGCCCAAGTGCAGAGACTCGGAGGAGTCAAGGGGGAAAACCACCCGCCATGCATGGAATCAAGCTTGTGGTGAAGGACAAGGGGGAAAAGCTTCACTGCAAGCTGCAATTGAACCCAGCTCTGCTAGGGAGTGGGGCAAGTGTGTAGCCACTAGGTCACCAAGGAGAAACAGGGGTGGTGACCTAACGAAATTCCTTACGGGAGGATCAACCTGAAAGAAGCAGAAGAGGAATGGAAATGCCAGGAGGGAATAGACTTGCCTTTTAGAAAACGCCAGAAGGGAATAGACTTGCGGGTCCAGAGAATGGACAAACTAGGTCCCTCAAAGAAAAGGAAAAAGGAAGAAGCAGGCATCCTGTGCCTAACTGAATGTGTGCCGCGTGCGTTTCTGAAAATGTGCAGAAGGTTGGGCCCAAAGGGGGGAGTGACAGGCTACGAGATGGACTGCGGAAAGCATCGCAGCGTGATGGACCAGGGAAAAAATAATCTGGGAAGACGGACCCAAGGAAAGCAGTCCAGAAAGATCGCCAAGGGAAAACAGTCCAGCGGGACGGATCCAAGGAAAGCAATCTGGAAAGACAGATCCATGGAACACGGTCCAGCGAGATGGACCTAGGGAAAACCGTCCAGTGAGACGGACCTAGGGAAAAACTGTCTGGCGAGACGGACCCAAGGAATAACAGTCCGGAAAGATGGAACCAGGTAAAACAGTCTGGTGAGAAGGATCCAGGGAAAACAGCCCAGTGAGATGGACACAAGGTAAACGGTGTGGAGTACTGGAGGGCCTGAAGGAACACAGAGCTCAGACATATCGGTACTAGCTCATGATGGGCAATTCCAGAGACTCGGTAAAAAACCCCAAAGACTAAGCACAACCCAGTCACCTCTAGCAAACTCCAAAGACCATGCCGTCAGTGTGACTGCGAGCCCTGCTCATAAAGGGCAGATCGCAGGTGCCACTGATGAGAATAATCACAAGAGGAGAGGCACCCTGGGTCTCGCCCCAGGTGCCACTGGTGAGAGTGATAACGAGGGGAAAGTAACAGCGGTACCAGCCCTGGGGCTCCCTTTGGTGGAATGGTGAGGGAGCAGCAGTCAGTGCAGCCCGGGGCTGGCCCCCTTACAGATACACTATTGTAAGAAGAGTAGGGATGTTAGGGCAGGACAGAATGTTTGTATTGCAATTATACCATTATGTAAAACAACTGCAATGCCTTTCAGTGTATTAAAGGGCCTATGTCATTCATTTTCAGGAATTAAAAAGGCTTAAAGTATGTAAATAATGGTACATACTAAATGTAAGTTCACTCCCCCATCCATAAAGTCCATGTATGGAAATTAATCTGCAAAAGCAGCCCCTTTTCAGATCACACAAACACTCTAAAAAGGAAAGACCAGAGAATGATCTTCTAGCTTATTTTAAGTACATTTAGAACACCCACCCCAGGATGAGGTAATGTAATCTCACAAAGACTGACTTAAGACAGAGGCTTAACGTCAAAAACACACACACAAGTGCACTTGAACACGCATGTACAATGTTCCTGCAATCTCTGAATGATTGACTGGGCTGAGCTCAATCCAAGCTCAATCTTCCCCAGCTCTCCTATCAATCAAAGTGCCTGTGACGCAGGAGGACACCACTGCCCTACATCTGCGATCTGGATTGTGTGTGTGTGTGTGTGTGCATGTGTTTGTGTGTGTTTTCTGTCCTTGTACACCTGTTGGCCCCATTTCTGAAATAGCACCCAAACACAAAACGTCCGCAGAAAACAGAGAAACCACCACATAATCGACCCATAATCAGTGCACCAAACAGTATACAGACAAACACTCACCCAACTAGATCACTGTCCAGATGACTGTAGGCAAATTGTAAGGAAGAACCAGGTTAATATATATTATATTATATGGTACCATAATATAATGAGTATAAGGATTTTACTGATGTCGATGCTGATACTGCTTATCAATGATGATACTTATTGATACTATTATTGATACCACTCTCCATGATTTGGTGCACATGAAATTATGTTATTGTATGAGTTTTTGGCGATATTCATTCATTCATTCATTCATTCATCCATTCATTCTGTAACCACTTATTCCTTACTAGGGTCGTGGGTATCCGGAGCCTATCCCGGGGCCAACGGGCACGAGGCTCACACACTCGCACCTACGGTCAATTTAAGATCCCTTTTTGGAGAAATAACAGGCTAAACTGTTTCCTGAGTTTCCTGTATGTACATCAAAGGACGAGCGATTGCTACATATGGTCAACAAATATGTGGTGGTGATGTGCAGAGCACCGATTCCATCCCTCCCACTGATCCGGGATGTTAGAATGCATTAATGATGTATAAACACAGTTTTCTAGGAGATTATCCGTATTTCAGCATTAACCAGTCAAGAACCAGTACCAGTTCTTAATACCCATCCTCATGTGGAACACATCATTGTTGGGTCTGGGAACATTATGAAAGAAAGTGAAAATATCATAACATACTCTAACATAGTTAACAAAACTCAAGCCACTGTAATGAGGAGTAAAAGCAAAAACAGCCACAGACACACTGCGGGCTGGTTTCCCAGTAAAGGATTGGGCCTAGTCTGAGACTAAACTGAGGGCCAAAGTTGAACTACCACTGGAAATGTTATTTTGTCTAGTCTAGCATTTCTTCTCCAATAAAGGGTATAAATGGGGAAGTTTGTCCCTCTATTGTTGCAGGAACAGCCTCTACTTTTTTGAGAAAACTACTAGATACTGGAACATTGCTGAGAGGATCTGACTGCATCAGGCCACAAGAGCATTTCTGAGGTTAGATAGTGATGCTGGAAGAATTTTTTGCTAAATGAAACCATGATTTCTCGCAGCCCCGAAGTTCCAACCACAGCAGTACAGTATCCCTCCTGAGAAAAGACTGAGAAGCCCCGCTCCCCCACAGCCCATTCACCGCGGTTTGGTCCTTGACCTGACCCGCGCTTCCACTAATCCAGGCGCTCTGCCTTGTTTGAACATTCATCACGGCCGCAGCAGTGTGGAAAACCAATCGCCGTCGCGGCGTGTGTTTCTGTGTCAGTGTGTGTTTTGACGGAGCGCATTGCTTTTTGTCAACAGCGGGGACCTACACTGCCTGACAGACTTTCACACTCCGAGACTGGGGGTGGTGAAGGGGACAGGATTTGGCATGACACCAAGCTGTGTGAGTGTGTGTATGTGTGCGCTGGGGAAAGCAACGTCTCCTCGAGAAACGGGTACCCGCACTGACTGCTGGGTGGGAGAGAGAGGGTCTCACACTGTACACCACCCACTTCACTATCTATATTTTCACACAATACACTACATATTTTATCTATATTCTATTGTTATACACTATATACGTATTACGCATACTCTTACACTATGCACTGCATACTACATTATCTATATTCTCACACGATACACTACATATTTCATCTATATTGTACACTACATACGTACTATCTATATAGGTACACTATACACTTCATACTTCATTGTCTATATTCTTACACTATACACTACTTATTTCACTTTCTATATTCTTACATTATACACTACTTACTCCGCAATCTATATTCTTAAACTGTACACTACATCCTTCACTATCTATACACTTACTCTATACACACCATTCTTCACTATCTGTATTCCTACACTGTAACACTACATACTTCACTACCTATATTCCCACACTATAGACTACATACTTCATTATCTATGTTCTTACACTGTACACTACATAATTCACTATCTATACTCTTACACTATACACTGCATAATTACAATCTATATTCAAACACTATACGCTATATCCTTCGCTATTTGTATTCTTGCACTATACACTACATACTTACTATCTATATTCTCACACTATACACCTCTCGCCAACTATATTGTTACACAATACATATTACACAGCACTGCTACACGCCTCATGCTGAGTGTGTGATGCTCTAACATGGGCACCTTGTAGGGTACGATCATAAAAAGTTAACATTTGGCTACGCAGAAATGACAAATGATCATGTGACATCTCAGGTCATTGAATAGCCTCTGTTTAAACAAGAATGGCCTGAATACATAAACAAGTAGTAACTTGAAAATTCAAAATGTTCCTGAACGTTTTGCCCTTAATTTGCATCTGCGGTTCGCCCATTTTGAGACCGCAGAGACCTCTGGCCTTGACCCAGTTTCGGCATGCTTTAATGAATGCAAGGTCACAGGGTATGCCATTTCTCATATTGGAGCCCAAAGCGAGTGCCTGCAAGCACCCTCTATGCATCCATGCTGCACCTGAAGACTCTAGTCTCTTACCCAAAACTCCTTGGTGAGAACCAATCAAAGTGGATTCTAGAGATGATGGAGGAGAAGATATTCAGATGTGAGCTAAATGCATTTCATTATTAATTTTACATTATAGAGCTGCACTGTGTTTTTAGTCTATATAGAGTCACTATAGAGAAGCTGATTATCCAATAAAGAGAGGAACATGCATAGGCTGCATGTTGTCCAAGACTGTCCATAATGTATGCTTTTAAACCTAAATCCCTTGAGGGGATTGTTGACATCAAAGAGTGCAGACCTGGAGGACAACTGCAGGGTTTTGGGGGGCCGTTTGTCACAGTGTAGCATCCTGTTTCATTTCCCAGTGTGAATGCAAGTGGCTAGTGGGCTACGGAAGTACTCGATTTAAGACACAGCATGCGTATGTGCTTGAGAAAATGCTGTTTCCTCGAAGGGCGGAGACCCACAGTGACTGCTGGGTGGGGAGAAATAGAGTTGCAAGCAGCTGGAGGCAGAAGCTGTCAAAGCCAAGAAGCTGCCAAAACGCCATTAGCAATGCCAACATCACACACATCTGAGAGAGAGGGAGAGAGGGAGAGGCTAGACTACTGCTAGAAGGGAAACAGGATAAGATGTTATTATCTTTCAAAGTTCTGCTTTGCAGAGAAAAAGATGGATGCTTGATGGAATGGAGCACAAGTGGCCAAAGCAGGAGGCAGCAGCCAAACAAAATCAGGCCTGTAAGTGGGTACGACAGCAAAAGTCATATGACCCACAGAGCACAGATGCACGAGAACTGTGTGTTTGTGGCTTTGCCTTAACACAGAAAACCATCAAACCCAATAAAAAAACAATAAAACCAATAAACCATTAAAAGTAATAAAAGTGTTTCAATTGATTTGTGCCATAAAAATGTTGTTTAGTCTGAGATTTTCTAAAAAAAAAAAAATTGTAATGAATATTAAAATCACTCTAAATTGACCCTATTCACACTTCCATATTGGAGGCAGTGGAAGCCATCACAGCCTTGGTACCATTTGTAAATGAGCATGACATGAAGAGGGCATTTTTACATCCTCACCTATTTTTTTTACACAAAATAAATAAGTAAATAAATGAATCAATCAATTAATTAAAATTTGCGCCATTGCTATGTGTGTAGCAGTTGTATTGACTGGTGTATTTTGATGCTTTTTCATGGTAAACATTAATGTTAGTAATTTTACTGGAGTCATTAGCTTTTAGCATAGCACTGACTGCAACCAGGCCATTTACAACACTGTACAAAACTGCATGAACCTTAGACAGGGGACAAAATAAAAAGGTAAAGTTAAATTGCATGATGACCAAAAGACTACAAAGTATAACTGATGTTAACTTTACTCCCAACATGCGAAACACTGACTATAGTAAATATTAGACAGCTAACATGCTCTTATGTGATGACGAAAGAGCAAAGGCCATCCCGCCCACCAAGAGAGAGCAAAGCCAACTGTGCTCAATTGGACTTGCATCACTTGGGATTGAATCAGATGATGATGATAGGGCCAGTGCTTAGATTGCTGTGCCACTTGGGAGTCTATTCCCCAGTTCCTTCTTAAGTCATTTCTGGAAATGTTGAAACCCTCAGCAAAACAACTGTGCTTGATACACTCATACAGTATTAGTGCCACACACTACCATGCCACTAAGTAAGCGAAGTGGCCCATATTTTCAAGTGTGAACACACTAAAGCACAACACACAGTGTGAAATTCTTCTGTGCATTTAACCCATTTACCAAGTGAAGCAGTGGGCATTTAGGACCACAGCACCTGGGGAGCAGTGTGTGGGGACGGTACATTGCTTAAAGGTACCTCAGTGGTGCCACTGGCAGTCCTGGGATTCAAACCCACAGCCTTCTGATCCCAGACACCAACTGCCCCAAACATCTACTCACAGCGTGGATTTGAACCCTAGTCCTATGACAGTCCCTTTCCATTAATGGATAAGGTTGTGGTTTGCTATAGAATTGTGCAGCAATAAATAGTGTTTTATAATGTGCCTATATGGTGTTTCTGAAAAACTGGCAACTATGGCAACAGTGTGTGTGTGTGTGTGTGTGTGTGTGTGTGTGTGTGTGTGTTGTAACACATCTGTAGCTAAAGTGTAGCTGAAGGAGATGGCAGACTAAATCTCCTTCATTACCCAACGGAACATGATCACACATCTAATATTAGCCTCAGGCCGTGATGCCATACTCCTAATATAGAATACAAGAAGGGGAGTCAACCTCCTAATCTAGGACAATGGCGTGATGTCACACTTCTCCCTTGTCCCTCAGAAACTGCAGTGCAATGGTTCAGATCCTTAACAACACTTGTGTGTGTTTCTCATACAATTGCCTCACTGTTAAGTGGCAACTGAGACAAAGCATTCTGGGAAATGGAGTCATTGTGCGTCCATGTGCTGAGAATTAACCAGGCTGTCATGAGATGACTGACCACAGCACATGAGGATGGAGTCATGGAGGTTAAAGGCGGTGAGTCACAGAAACACTTGCACTCAACCAGACAATCCTCCAGAATGGAGCTTATTGTACAGTTTGTAAATGATTTCCATAGCAATGTCTATAAAATATTAATTATGATAAAGTTTGGGGGAAAACCCCAAGACTCAAAAGAAATAAAACTACATTAGAGCATGAGGAAGAAATACAGGTGAACCAAGACTCAAAAGAAAAAACTATATTAGAACATAAGAAAGAAACACTGAGAGGTAGCAAATCTCAAAAGAAAAAAAATATATATATTAGAGCATGAGGAAGAAACACTGAGAGGAACCAAGACTCCATGGAAAAACTACATTAGAGCATGAGGAAGAAACCCTGAGAGGAACCAAGACTCAGATGAAAAAAACTACTTTAAGATAAGATAAGATAAACCTTTATTAGTCCCACAAGTGGGAAATATACGTTGTTACGGCAGAAAGTGGACAGTATAAAGGTAAGAGCAGCAAAAAGAATAGAATAAAGCTATACACAACAGTATTGTATAAAAAGCACACTATACAAATAATACACAAATGTATATATATACATTTGTGTGTAGCAAATATATATATATATATATATATATATATATATATATATATAAACCTATGTAAGTATATATATGTATGTGCACATTGGATAGCAGCAGGCATTGACAAAAAAAGTGAAAGTAAAAAAAACAGTAACAATGAACCAGACAAATTAGAGCAAGAGGAAGAAACGCTGAGAGGACCAGAGATCCAGGAAAAACAAAAAAAACAAGATTCAAAGTGCAAAATTTCCCTTACAGAAATTAATTTTACACACCTTCGCAGAAACGCAGCGTTTCAGCAGTTATCACATCCTAGATTCACCCAATTTTTTTTTTTTTTTTTTTTTTTTTTTTCTTTTCCGGATCTTTTGGAAACCAAAGAGGGGGTCCGAGAGCTTGTT
>JBBPCZ010050064.1:0-12880 GCA_037974445.1 Brycinus macrolepidotus
TCTATCTATCTATCTGTCTGTCTGTCTGTCTATCTATCTATCTATCTATCTATCTATCTATCTATCTATCTGTCTGTCTATCTATCTATCTATCTTTCTATCTGTCTGCCTGTCTGTGTGTCTATCTATCTATCTATCTACCTATCTATCTATCTACCTATCTGTCTATCTATCTCTCCGCCCGTCTTTCTATCTATACACCAATCAGCCATAATATTAAAACCACCTGTCTAATAGCGTGTGGGTCCCTCTCGTGCCGCCCAGAAAGCTCTGAGCCGAGGGCTGGCCCTCTGAAGGTCTGTGGTTCTTCACTCAGGTGTGAGCAGATCCTGTAAGTTGTGAGGTGGGACTACATGGATTGGACTAGTTTGTCCAGAACGTCCCACAGATACTTGATCGGATTGAGATCTGTGGAATCTGGAGACCAAGTCAACACCTTGAACTCTTTGTGATGTTCCTCAAACCGTTCCTGAACTTTGCAGTGACACATTATCCTGCTGAAAGAGTACAGGTCTATCTATCTATCTATCTATCTATCTATCTATCTATCTATCTCTCTGTCTGTCTGTCTGTCTGTCTATCTATCTATCTATCTATCTATCTATCTATCTCTCTGTCTGTCTGTCTGTCTGTCTATCTATCTATCTATCTATCTATCTATCTCTCTGTCTGTCTGTCTGTCTGTCTGTCTGTCTATCTATCTATCTGTATGTCTGTCTGTCTGTCTATCTATCTATATGTCTATCTTTCTGTCTATCTATATGTCTATCTGTCTATCTATCTGTCTGTCTGTCCGTCTGTCTGTCTATCTATTTATCTATCTATCTGTCTATCTATCTATCTATCTATCCATCCATCCATCTCTCTATGGGTTTGTATCTATGCCCCCCTGTCACTCTCTCTTGCTGAGAGGCAGGTTTGTGTTCCTCATTATAAGAGCTGTAATGAGGAGTGAAGATTTTCTTACGGACATCATGATGCTGAGTTTCCCTGCTGCAGGAGTGCGGCATGGGCCCGAGGACTGTGTAGGAGACACACACACACACACACACACACATACACACACACACTTCAGTGTAGGTAAAATGTCACGTCGTGGTGGAAGGTGGAATCTCATCTAAAATAATCCGAGGCTGAACTAATACATCACTGAGCTGAAGTTCTCTCCATGTTTATAGATAACAGTGTGTCACCCAGCCTCAGAAACTGCATAAGCAAGTCTACTACTGTTGACTTAACAACCCAGCACCGTTCCAAGCAAGTGCTGATGCAGACGTGCACTTTGTTGTGCTAATCGGTTGGGTCTACACTTCCATTACTCGTTAGCTCCATTAGCTTTGTAGCTCCAGGGAGCAACTAAAGAAGTAAACCTCAAACACCAGACATAACTGATCAATTACTTTCCTGAGCTCTTCCTTTAATGCTCTGAAGTTAATGCAGTTGAAAGTCTTACTCCCACCAGTTCATGATCATGTTCAGTCCCACAAAAGCTGAAGTTCTTTGTCTTGCGCCCTTTTACTCAACAGACGCGCTAAAGGCCCTGCGTCTCTGTTTCTTAGCGTCCCTTTTGTTATGATGGATTTCTGTCCACGGAGAACAAACAAAGCCGTCGCTTCTGTTTACACAAGCTCCGTTCTGGGCAGCAAATGGATGAAATCCATCTGACGCCGAATGGCTAAAGCTACAGCAGGAAGGCTTGCTAATCACTAGAAGTTTTTTTTACTGCTGAGTTTTTTTATCAAATAGGGTTTTCATCCGTCAGCAAGCATACATGTAGTGTTCATTATTAGCAATATGTAGACAAAACTGTACTCCTTTATGCAGCATTTCTTTACTGCTTCAACCCACTGGCCATTTTATTAGAAACTTCTACTTTGTTATTTGCCTCAGGTTCGTGCTGTGCCCTCTGGTTGGACGTGATGTGGGCCATTAGCACCCAAGGACGTCCACTTCACTTCACCAAATAGCAGAGTGACATTGTTTAGTCTTTGAGTTGTGTTGAAAGCCAGTAGTGTAAAATGACTTCACTGGTGTGTGTGTGTGTGTGTGTGTGTGTGTGTGTGTGTGTGTGTAAGTGTGTGCTTTATTAGCTCCTGGAAAGACTTCAGATTTCAGCAGCTTTTATGACTAAATTGTTCAGTTATGGACTTCAGCAATGGAAAATTGAAAGCACTTGCATCAGACTCTTTATAGCTCTTTATAGGAGCAGAAAGTGAGTGTTGTTAAAATAGTAATAAGTAATGATTTATTTGACCTAATGCATGCTAATGCATTACTGTTCACCTGAAGGCCAGAAATACTCGAAATGTGCCGAGGGTAGTGCCGTCGCCTCACAACGATAAGGTCCTGGATTCAGTTCCTGCTTGGGACATCCAAGGGTCCCTTCCGCAAAGAGCTAACATAAGATAAGACAACCCTTTATTAGTCCCACAGGTGGGAAATTTGCATTGTTACAACAGCAAAGTGGACAAGAGAAGAAAGCGGAAGTAGCATAACAAATGGTATAACTATAACAGTATAATATAAACCTGTACACTATAAAAATTATTATATAAATCTAAATATCTAAGTTAGTATATATATGTATGTACGCAGTGGGTATCTTCAGATGCCTAGTAGCAGCAGACATCAAATGATACGCAGTAATAATGCACTAGAAATATTGCACATGCTGGATGAGAAAGATTGCACATGAAAGAACCATTGCACATACCAGTGCTTGGTGTGTGAATGTGTGTGTTTGATTGTGTGTGTGTGGTTAACTGCGAGATGTTGGTTGTAGAGTTTGACAGCAGCTGGAAGGAAAGACCTGTGGTATCTCTCATTCCCACACTGTGGGTGCAGCAGCCTGTCACTGAAGGAGCTGCTCAGTGCTGTCACTGTGTCCTGCATGGGCTGGAAGATACTCTTCAACAGGGTTGACCGCTTAGACAGTTTACATGTTCTCTCCCATGTTCTGAATGGGTAGGAACTCTAGGTTCCTCCCACAGTCCAAGAACCTGCACAGCAGAGGGAGTGGAGATGCTAAATTCACCCTAGGTGGACTGGTGACCTGTCCAGGGTGTTTCCATTGTTTTTTTGGCCTATGAGTGGTGGGGTTAAGTGACTCAGAGAATGGGTGGCTCTGTGCTACATTTGTTTCCTTTGTGACTAACCTTTAATTATCCATTTTTAAAAATAAAAACACAAATATAATTTGGATGAAACTGTAAATGACAGAAGAGAGAGCAGCTGATGGATAGAGACAGAGCCCTCTATCACACCTCTGTGTGATAGCATGAAATATTCATTGTGGAATTGGACACGTGTGTGTGTGTGTGTGTGTGTGTGTGTGGATCAAATCTACAGCAAGGCACAATTGCCTCCACACATCATTCGCACTTGCTTAATATAGCAAAATCCTGGAAATGATGTAAGTTGAATCAAAAGAACCAAATGGAAATGGATTCCTTGAGTTGCTTTGTGGTTAAACATTACATTGATGCTCATGATCTTCTGTACTCAACTGAGATCAATGCTTTAATCAGAGTCACTCACTGAGGTTTTCAGTTCTGGACCATGTGTTCAGGACTTCAGGCGCCTTTTGGCTGAACCCATCCTTTCACTGGCCAAACCCACACTAATCCAGACAAGGGTAGAAGGGGGGTCCTGGATCGTTTTTTTCAGAGTCAGATTGGGGAAACGCTTTGTAAGACGATTTCCAGCATGATTCAGTCTTAACCAGGCAAGGAAGCTCCCACTGGGCTTTGAGTCGAGGAAGAACAACTCGCCTCAGTATGAACCATCATCCTTGGCCTATTTCCACATATCAGCTGTAGACCTCTTGGGTAACTAATACTCTGTCAGTAGACAATTTTGTTTATTTATTTATTAGTCTAGCAACATTCTGGAGAATGTGTTCCCCTTTTTTTCATTTGTGACTTAAGAAACAAACACTGTGTCCCAAAGTCACCTGTTCTCTGAGTCACTTAACCCAACCCGGGTAACGAGGGTGCCTGAGTCTTTCCCAGCACTCATAGCCTTAGCATCATAAGGTCGCGAGTTTGACCTCTGATCAGGAGTCTAAGGAGAGTTCTTATTCTCTCTGGGTGGGCGTGATGTCCCCCCATCACTCAGCGTGATGCTAGCCAGCACATTAGAACTTAAAGCACTTTTCCACAGGTCTACAGGAACCGTACTGTATCTAAACTGTACAGTGATGGTACTGAAGTTGTATCATGTTTTGATGTTCCAGCGTATCTCAGTAACGGAGTTTCTGACTCAATTCTCTCCACAGTTTATGGCCGGTCGTCCCAAAACCGCGTCCATGGAGTTGAACCGGCGGAAAGTTTTTTTCTGCTAGAGTTGCTTTTGTTATTATGGTCTGTTATTTTTTAGTCTTGTTTGAGTTTTTAAACACCTATGCATTTCTCACAGCGTTAGAAAACTCCCCCTGAAATTTATCTTCAGCCCAAACAGACAGTTTTACTTGTACTTCGTTGACTTCCCAGTCGTTAGTTTGTACCATTATTCATTTTTTTAAATTGAAAAATATATATAAAATATATAAAAAAACACTCGCCTCTTTCCGAGTCTGTCATTTTTGATACATTTTTGACCATTTTGACAGGTTTTTAACATTTTTTGACCAATCAGAAGGCAGTGATGCAGTCTGCCTGGCTGCAGCCCGCTTTTGACCCTGCTGTCAAGCAGCTCGGGTTCGACTCAGGTACGGGTCACTTTATTTGTAATGGAAAAACATTTGTTTGCGGTATGGAAAAGTTCCTTGTGCCAGTGAAAAAGCTCCAGTAATGTCCTCCTCCAAATGTATTGAGATATCTAATGACATTGTGATCACTTCACATGTCTTGGACAAAGCCCTCTCAGCTTGGTTAGCATGATGTGTGATGGGGTAGAGCTAAATAAGAGGTGGGAGCTGGTCATGATTCTATTGTGATGGGGGGATGTCAGTTAAAAAATGTAGAACATGTACTAAAAGCATTCTAAATACTGTCGCGAAGCCACAGTTGGGTGTTTACCCCTACTGTGTTCTTCAGGCTATTCATTAACCTTCCCTGGGGGAAGGTGATTAGCTGAGTTTCTGCCAATAACAGCCTTTTGGTCAACCAAGAAAAGCCAATCCCTCCCCAACAGCTTCCCTGAGATGACTATGCTCCAAACCTACCTAACCCCTGGTCTGGTTTATGATTTATTGTATTGCCAGCATAAGAACCTCAAGCTCCACACAGAAGAGATGGTTGATGTTATACTAGGTTGGAGTTCCTGTGAATGGTGGCCTGTAAATCGAGGCTACAAATCACAAAGAAAAAACCTTGAATCTTATCTGCAAGGACAAATTTCTTGTGTGTTTTCTATTTTCAAAGGGTGCTGTAAGTTCAGTACCATCGCAGTAGAGTTTAGATAGAGCACGGTTCCTGTGTGTATTTGGAAAAGTGCCTTAAGATTGATAAACAGGCTCCAACATGTTCTTCTCAGGTTCCTCTCAGGTCCCTCTCCTCAACACCAATTTCAGATGAATGTTTAAGAAGAAATTTGAGATGTTTCCAGGATGATGCACAAAAATGAGAAGACTGGGTAGCATGCACTACATAAATTACCATTAAAATCATTACCATCACTTTTACTCGATGGTGGATGTCTGCAAGCCTCTCACAGTGCATTAGACAAGACCACCTTTCTACACCTCTTCAATCAAACACAGACTACACCTACACATTCCTGCTCACGTTTCTGTCCACGGTGCTGAATCTCTGCGGCATCACAACGTGACACAACACACAGTCGTGTTTTCCCAGCCACACAATTGGCAGTTTGTCTTTCTTTGGCTGCGGTGACTGAAAGGCCTCCTATCTTAGCGCTACACTGAGGCCTCCTGGTCAGTAGGTTTGGAAAAAACCTTAAGGATGCAGATTTCACTCAACAGAAAGAGGTGTCTGAATCTTCCGGGCTAGATGAGGCCGTAATGTTCGAATTAGATTCGCTTTCGTCCTCCACTCCAACGGATTTGTGTGCTCAGGCGAGATAGAGGCCTTCATGTGATGCCTGAAACGAGATGACATGAGCATTTGAGCACGTAAGAACTGGTGAAAAGCTCCGGGAGGTTACTTAGAAATGAAATTAAATACATTCATCACAGAATACACTGGACTGGTGCTGAATTCCATTATGCGGGGCATGTTTTTCTATTAAAAAGGGTTCTTCAATCAAAAGTGTACGTAAATGAAGCTGCACTTCTGTTTAATATACTCTTTCAGAGGTGGGACTGGTTTTCCAGATGTCCAGATGGTCCAGATGTTGTTACCACTGTGGTGTTGTGAACGTTTTCAGGCTCCGATCTCCAAGGACACTGGAAAACCTTAGAGCAGGAGCGACCAATTCTGGTCCTTTAGGGCCGAGGTCCAGAAAAGTTTGGTGATTCCCTGCTCAAACACACCTGGTTCAACTCACCTGTTAATTGCCAGGCTTAGTGAGTGTGTTTGAGAAGAGAAACTACCAAACTGTACTGGACGTCGGCGTTCTGTCGATTTATGCTACCCTGTCGAAAAATGCCACCTTTAGATTATACAGTCAGTTTAACACTGATCATGATAGGCAAATAATATGCATAATCAGAGAAAACGTATATTTTATTTAAAAAATCGAAAAAGTAAAAGTAAAAAGTAAAAAGTAAAAAATATACAGTAAACATACATTTGACTAGGTAGATCTTACTTCTTTAACACCCTCTGTTATTGGTGCATCAAAGCTGTCAATCAACAACTCTGGGACCACCCTTAATAGACACAGGCAGTTTGTGCCTGACTTTTTATTTAAAACAGTCACAAAATATATGCATAAATAAATAAATGTCTTGCATCATAATTTGCTAATCAGATGCCAGATGGCCTGGACTTGCAAGGCTTACAGTTATTCATGTACTTAAAACAGGAATTTAGTAAATTGGTTAATATTTATAAAGCAGAGAGGGAAAAACAGTTTAAAGTATCCCCATAGTGTAGTAGAGAAGAATAACTGGCCATGGGTCCTTGGAGGTGAAATCAGGACAATGAGTTTCGCCTTCATACTGGTTTTTCAATTTTCAGTTTCTAGTTGTGGTGCAAGCAGCTCCATAGACAATCATGAAAAGAAATGCATTTGACCAATGTCTTCTAATATAAGTGTGTTTTGAGTCACCAGATTATCTGGTGAGTACTTGGAAATGCATTCAGTATTCTTTTCTATGTCAAGTCAAAAAGTAAAGTAAAGTGACTATTTTGTCATCTGTGAACACACTCCAGCACACAGTGTGAACAGCATCAAATTCTTCTCTGCATTTAACCCTTTTACCAAGTGAAGCAGCGGGCAGCCAGGAACACAGCACCTGGGGAGCAGTGTGTGGAGACAGTGCCTTGATCAAGGGTACATTAGTGATGCCACTAGCAGTCCTGGGATTCAAAGCCACGACCTTCTCATACCAGGGGCAACGCCCTAACCACTAGACCACCAGTCAAGTAGGTTTATTGTGCTTTCCTCCATAAACACAGAACACAGTGAAATGAAACAATGATCCTCTGGACCATGGTGCAACACAAAGAACAAAACCAGACCCACAACGAACAAAAACAGAACACCATAAGACTACACAAGGCAGGACCGGACTACACAGAGTGCAAAGAAAGCAAGAGAGAGTACACAAGAAAAACACAAGAACAACAAAATAACAGGACAAGACAACATTTAGTGTAGTCGATGTTTGAATGACTACAATATTATGACCGATGCTGTATTTTAGCAGCGTAATGGTAATAGGCAGCACAATACAGACACAGCTGAAAGAGATTAGCGTGACCAGCTCTGGAATATTCCGGTAAACATCCTTCAGCAATTTGTTCTGAGGACTGAGAAGAAAAGATTCTGCGCATTTTTGCTTCTGTTTAAATCTTAAGCTCCTCCAGAACTGTGAAAAAGTGCCGTTATTCCTTAATGAGATCATTATGAGAGACGTCGTCTCAATTGGGGTGTTAATTGAAGAGGCCTGACCTCTGGTTGATTACCCCTTGAAGAGCCCTCAAAGTGAATAAATATATAAATAAAATCATGGCTCATCTCAGCAACAGCCTGATTAAAGAAGAGATTAGGGTCATGTGACACTGACCGTAACCTTCAGTGAATGGAAAATCACCACGAGTTTCAATGGAGAACGTCCAAAGCACGTTTTCCACCTGTCATTCACATGTGAAGGTCATGATCTCGGTTTAATAACATTTTGATAAATCTGACCTTTTTTAAATAATTGTTTTTAACAATAATCAAAAATGTTCTCTGGATTTCAGGAACAAAAAAGTAAAGCTTGTATCTTAATTAGCCAATATATCACTGGTCAGTTTCTGACCACAGGATTGTTGTCGACCCCATATTTGTGTTTCTCAGTGATATGGCAGTAGCACTAATGTTTTTTTCACACACATTGTCCCTGCTAGGTCGAGAGTGGTCCACCACCCAAAAATACCAGCCAAGAGCTGCTCTACGGTCAGAGATTGACCACTAATGAATGGCTAACTGCACATCAGCAGATGCTACAGTTTCTACACCAGCAAGGTGGCACTACAAGAGAGGGGTTTCTAATATAGTGGCCAGTAAATATACAGTTCAAACAAATAGCATCACCTCACTTTAATAATCTAGCTTTTAAACAGAGTTTCGGATTTATGAAGTGTCCAAAAACGACTTTTAAGTGAAAAATTTGCAGAGGCGTGTTTAATGTCTGAAGTTTGCTTCTTTAGTGCTGTACTGGAGTCAGAATGGATCAAATATGTCACATAGCTAAATACATCTTGAAGTCTGAAGTCTCAGTAGTTTTGCTTATTTTTTTCATTTTGAACCTGGCTTGTAACTCATTCACTCACTCAGATTTAGCAACTTGAAGACTCTCCACAAGGTGGTGCTATAAGCATTTTGCTGCTTAAGCTTCATACGAGTGGTGCTTCGTATCAATGACACTGTGTTTCCTTGTTATTGATCATAGATACAAATAAGTGAGGACACTGTCTTCACATACAGTTTGAGTACTATCACCAAGCACATTCATTTATATACAATGAATGAAAGTCATTGTTAATTGTTTTTTTCTTTTACAGTAATTTGTAAGCAGGATGTAAAGTGTGATTTTAACTCTTTTATGTCCAACAACTAGGTTTAGTATTATAAAAAATGCACTTTCGTATAATTATACCTTGGATGAACATCTAACAGTTTCCATTTAATTTAGTCATTTGTGTGCATTTTTATACTTTAATTCAGTATGAAATGGGGGATATAATCTATAATCAGAACTCCTACTATTATTTTACCAATTTAATCAACCCTACATATAAAACGTGTGTATAAAGACACACGTAGGTGGATGGTAAATACTTTTATTTGTGCTCTAGATATCATGACTCCTGGTTCCATTCACCACCAGTGTGAAGGAAGGCGATCAAGAAGTTCCTCCAAAAACATTAAAAAAAATCACATCAAAACACCCTGAATGACTTTGTTTACTCTGTCACTGAATTATGTAGAACTTTTGAAAATTTGGTGGGGTTCCGTTAATACAGTCCTGCTGTATTACTGAGGTGACAAAATACACTTGCAGTGTATCCAGAATGCCGCCACTGCCCGTGTGTGTATGTGATCGTGGACCCACAGACCGAGGAGAGACCTTTTATGCTCTATAATTAAGTCCCCTTCTCTGCTGTCCGTTACATCTCCCTCGGACGCTGCTGCTCAGGGTGAAAATTACAGTCTTTTTTCCTCCGTCTGCTCTGTTTCTCCCTCCATCCTTCTCCTGCTTTCCTTCCAGCCTGTGAATCAGCCTGGGAGCCTTAACAACGCTTTCAGAAGACCGAGAGAGAGAGAGAGAGAGACAGAGACAGAGAGAAGAGAAAGAGAGAAAGAGAGAGAGAGAGAAGAGAAGAGACAGAGAAAGAAGAGAAGAGAGAGAGAGAGAAAGAAGAGAAGAGAAAGAGAGAAAGAAGAGAAGAGAAAGAGAGAAAGAGAGAGAGAGAGAGAAGAGAAGAGAGAGAGAGAGAAAGAGAGAGAGAGAGAGAGAAAGAGAGAGAGAGAGAAAGAAGAGAAGAGAGAGAGAGAGAGAGAAAGAAGAGAAGAGAAAGAGAGAAGAGAGAGAGAGAAAGAGAGAGAGAGAGAAGAGAGAGAAAGAGAAAGAAGAGAAGAGAGAGAGAAAGAGAGAGAGGAGAAGAGAGAGAAAGAGAGAGAGAGAGAAAGAAGAGAAGAGGAGAGAGAGAGAGAGAGATGAGAGAGAAAGAGAGAGAGAGAGAGAGAAGAGAGAGAAAGAAAGAGAAAGAGAGAGAGAGAGAGAGAGCAGAAAAGCAAGAGAACGCCAAGTGTGGATGGTGTGTGTCATCTCTGAATCACACTGAATGGAACAATGGTAATGATGTCACATGGTCATAATCAGAAATGCATTACGGTGTTCTGATGAGACGTTATAAAAACAGCACTGCGGATATTATTCCTGTTTTGGTGTTAAAGAAACGCCAGAATGCATAACAACTCATAAACCAAAGTGTTATCTGCCCAACCCGAGACTAGCAGCTCAAAGGCCTGGATTTAAAGGGCCCACAGCATGAAAAAACAAATATTCCTGACTTTGTTATATTTTGAAAAAACGTTAACTCCTCAATTCATGCAGCCCATTTATGGAAATTAGGCTGCATTTTGAAATTGTTGTTTTTGTGATGTCACAAGTATTTGTAATGTCTGAAAGGCGCACTAACAGTTGCACAGTTCTGGATAAAGAAAGGTTGGAAAACAGCCAAGTTACATTTGATTATGAATGTTTTTGATAAATAACAAATGTCATTAAGTGGACCTTTAGTGGAAAAAACAGAAGATTATGGGCTCTTTAATATTCTGGATTCCTTTATTTTAACCACTTAAACCCTAAGCCTATTCTATGAATTGTTCAGTAGGAAAGAAATTAACATAAGTTAATATAAAGTGTGTTGTATAGTAGTGTGATGAGGTAGTCTGTAGTTTAAAGGGTTAATCAGGTGTGTTAGATTGAGGCTCTGTTCCCCTGATCTGGATGATCAAAAAAAAAAAAAAAAAAACTCCATTCATGCTGCTGGAGAGCCTGTTGTTTACCATTCAAGTCACAAAATGACTGCAGTCTCCCAATTTCAAGGGCAACAGCAGGAGAAAAGTGTGAGTCTTGGGGGTGGGGGTGCAGGCACTGTGTGTATGTGTCTGTGCGTGTGTATGTGTGTGTGTGTGTTTCACTTCAGACCCCTCAAGAAAGGAATCAGGAATCAATCCATCATTCCTACCCTTAGCACACACATGTTGCACATGCAGAACAAACATTTCCTCTTTGCATGTCTATTTTTCATCCCCACCATTTCTTCACTAAATAAATTCCACAACATATTTAAACTGCACTAAATACAGTAATTAGTTCAGCAACTCTTCAACGCTACACTTGTAAAAGCTCAGTTATGTGATTACAAATCACCTCTAAACAACGTGCTTGCTGTGGGAAACGTCACTGGCACAGAAATGGGAATTGATCACACTCAAGTCCCACCCCTCTCGAGTGCTGATTGGCTGGTTTGCGCTGTGACAGACAGCTGCAACGTTTTAAGAGGATTGGGAAGGAGAGGGCACGGCTAATTTGTAATCCCCGCCTCTTTTTAGAGCTGAATGGCTGATTTGCGCTGTGATTGACGGCTACAACATTCTAGCGGATTGGTAAGGAGAGGGCGCGGCTAACTTATAATCCCCGCCTCTTTTGAGTGCTGATTGGCTGTTTTGCCCTGTGACAGACAACTGCAACAGTTTAAGCGGATTGGGAAGGAGAGGGCACGGCTAACTTGTAGTCCCCGCCTTTCTCAAGCGCTGATTGGCTGATTTGCCCTGTGACAGACAACTACAATATTTCAAAGCGGATTAGTAGGAGAGGGCGCGGTCAACTTCTAGTCTCCGCCCCTCTCGAGATGTAATTGGCTAATCCTCTCTGTGACGGACAGCTCCCTCCAGCTGATCAGTGGGAGAGCGTGCAGAGAGAACAGCAGTCGCGCGAGGCAAAGTAACGGAAAGTCTGGAGTACATTTTTGCATTTGTTTTGGTGCTTTTCAGTAAGGTCTCGCAGTTTCTAGTGTATTCTCTGGTGTGGTTGTGTTCGTTTGTTTTTAAAAGTGCACTCCTCACTGACAGGAGTGTGTTAAAGTGAGAAAGTTGAGGGTTTGGGAGAGAATATCGCTCCGTTTCCATGACGAGGTCGGACCGAGCCCCAGCCGCAGGGAGTATGTAAACACGGTCCAGCCCAGTCCAGACCTTCTCCAGGACACTCTCAGAGATGATCCCCCCGGCCTCCACGCCCGGGACCGAGGACGGGCTCGGCTGCAAGGAGCCCGAGACGGAGCCCTCCGACCTGCCCCAGTCTCCATCCTCAGCCAGCCAGCAGGAGTCCAAGGTACAGACCAGTGTAACCAGTTTAACCAGTCTGCCTCAGCCTCACCTCATCTTCACTGTGGGTCTCTGGTCCTTATACTGTTTCTTTTCTTAAATTCATTTTTTAATCATAACTTCTACATTTGGCAAACCCCACACTGCTATGGGGCAACTGGTGTCCTGGTGGTTAGGGATCTGCCCCTGTGATCAGAAGGTCGTGGGTTCGAATCCCAGGACTGCCTGTGGCACCACTGAGGTACCCTTGAGCAAGGTACCATCCCCACACACTGCTTTCCACTGCTTCACTCGGTGAATGGGTTAAATGCAGAGAAAGAATTTCACACTGTTCGCACCGTGTGGTGTGGTGTGTTCTATAAGGAGCCACTTTACTTTACTTTGTAAGAACATCTACACTATGAGTCACACTTCAGGTTTTTTACCACGTATC
>JBBPCZ010050075.1:0-12879 GCA_037974445.1 Brycinus macrolepidotus
TTGTCCATATATTTTTTGGTCCAGGATAAGTATATCCATTTGAGGGTCCTGACACCTCACCTGCTTTGTCTGCTGCCTTGTTACAGTAACAGTGCAAATGAGACTGAATTTAGAAGATTTACCCTGTAAAAACAGTCTGGGACATGGATATAGTGTCATATTACACTGTGAAGAGCTACAAGTACTTCAGACATTCATGGCATCTTGACTCTGTGCTTAAATGTGCTTTTTTCCTCAAGTGGATCTGTTTTACCATTTGCTCAGACATATCATGATTTAAAGCTACTCATAAAGCTTGTGGTGCATATTCATTCATTTTTCATGAATGGGTGGTGTATTATACACATGTATTTGTTTCCTTTCAGACATAACCACCTAAGGACTTAATTCAACTCAACTGAGATTTGCATAATATGGACTGAGCATATCAGAGTCGGTCTTGACCTTACATTCAAACAGAGCACAACATAGAATTTCTGCTCGTGTATCTGCACTAAGTGTAAAGGTAGAATATAGAATATGAGAATATAAGGATAAACAATTTAAATTTGCACTTCAATAACTTCTCTTTTCTGGTAAATACCCTGCGAAGGTGTGACACTGCCCACTGACACACCAAATATAGCTGAGAGCCTCTGACTTTGTATTGTGACTAGGGAGAGGCTATTTCATCTCTGAAATGGCCTGAACTAAGGTAGCATTCTGAATGCTGTTCTTAACCCACTGACAGGTGATTTATCACATAAATTTGTTTCTTCTGAAGCAATAACCGGCCAAAAGCTCACATCCACCGGTGCTACTGAAATAACCAATGATGCCTTCATCACACTCAGTCTGGACAAGCAAAATGAATCTTATTCACACTTTGACACAAAGTAAATGGTGTGCATTTCATGCATCTTTGCTCCGGTGCCTCTCAGAATACAAAAGTGAAAAGGGAAAAGGCCCTCAATTTTTTTTTGGCAGGGAAAAGTACCCCATTTTGCCATTTTCACACCCAGATACACTCTAGTATGGACAATTCTTAGAATATAAGGATAAACAATTTAAATTTGCACTTCAATAACTTCTCTTTTCTGGTAAATACCCTGCGAAGGTATGACACTGCCCACTGACATACCAAATAAAAAGCCTTTCAGAGTTTTATATTTTAGGACCTACCCCCCCTCACCCTGTAACACTGTGTCTGAATCACTAAACCATCATCAGATTCCTTTAGCCTACGTTTTTGGATTAAAGAGGCTCCTAGCTTTCCTTTCTCTTTATAATATGATGACTCATTCTAAGGAGTATTCACTCATAATAACTGCATTGCGTTGACTCTTGTCATTGCATGTTGTGAGTCAGCAATACTATTCTTGGATGGAAAGTGCATTACAGAAATAAAACAATATTATTAACTGTAAAACTACATGTGTACTGTTTTTAATAGGGAATTGGTGGTAAATCAAAAAAAAATTCTTGCATGTACCTGTCCAGTATTAATGTATTTTTGCAAACAAACAGAGCATTTCATACCAAACCACTCTGAATGCCCCTGTTTACACATTAACCATTATAATTATGCACAAACATTGGAACCACCCTAACCCCCCCCCCCCCCAACACACACACACACACACACACACACAGAAAACAAAGCCATATTTGAGTTTGAATTTGAGTTGAATTTTGAAATTGAGTTGAATTTATTTTGTCCATTTTGATAAGTAGGAGATGATCATTGTGGTTGCCAGATCTTGTACAGAATAATCTCATCCACTGAGCTCTTGCAGATCACTCACTTTTTGACTTGCTATACACCAAGGCTTGACAGAAACGAATAATGACACTGTGTTTCAGCTTTAAACTGCTGAAAGACCCACATGGAAACGTCAGCCACAATCTCATCTGGGCTTGAAACAGTTGTCAGGGATAAGAGAAAGAAATGAGATGAAGTTACGGGCTAATGCGTTTTGATGAATCGTGGAATGACCCAGTGTTTAAGGGCATTCACTCACTCATGTTTGGTAAGAGCCGATTATATTCAGCATACTCTGAGCACCCTTGGGCTGCTGTTGTCATCCTGGTCCTGTCATCCTTCAAATTCTGTTTTTAGATGCACCTGCTGAGTGGCGATTGCTGTGTGTGTGACTGTAACCTCATGACAGACAGGTCTAGCCATTTTTAAACAATTTGTTTAGTAAATCAGTGTCATCTCAAGAGGAGAAGGCCTTCCATCAAACTCATAACTGCTCATTTTCTTTTTCCCTGACTAATTAATGTGCACACGTGATCAGGGCTGCTCTGTTTTGCAATGGAAATGTCAGGGTGAGTTAACATGACCTTTAGTACTCTATTTACTGCTGACAGATTTCTCCATTAACAAAACAGCTTCTTCTTTCTTGTCTTTGTGGAGTGTTTGTGTGTGAGGGGGGTGGCATTTGTTTAAAAAATGTGTCACTTTTGGTAACAATATATAACCATTTTTTATAAATAGCAACATTTTCTTATAGTTTGGTAGTAGTTTGGTAATAATTAATCATTTTAGAACTGTTACACATTCATTAATGACCACGTACTTAGTGACAAATAATCAATAATTACTTCTAATTAAAAGACAGCCCTGTCCCAACATGACAGGGTCACACTAGGTGAAGGATTTCGTATTGGTGCCCATTCCAGGGGAGGGCAGGGGATAAGATGAATGCCCCTTTCAGCCAAAACACACATAAGTAGCTAAGTAGATACGTATGCAATACTTGTCTTTTTAACGTGTTTTGAGTGAAAGAAGGAAAGAAACAGAAATGTAAAGTTATTTGATGAAAAGTGGGAAAGAAAAAAACATCCCTAAAATACAAAAAGAGAAAATGAAGTTCCCAGAAATCACGAGGCTTTGTCTGAAGGTCTAGAAGGTCTTGAAGGTTTATCATCAAAAAAAGAACCTAAATGTAAACAACAACTTCATACAGGGGCGCCATCAGGCCTGGGCATCCAAGGCTACAGAACCGAATGTTTTATGAATAGCACCTGACCTTCAATAGATCCGGATCTATTCTTGTGTCATTCATTGTTCTGATGCTCACAGATCAGTAACTCTAAAGCAAAACAACTCCCACCCCAGCCAACAAATGTATTACGTTCCAACCCCCTCCCACGTCAACAAAAGAAGAACCTAAGCTCTCAATTTTACAAGATCCTGGTGAAGCATCTGGTCTCATCACTAAAAAGGTGTATTAATTGACATTTACCTCCCACACATATATTAGTTATCAAACAGCAGTATTAGCTGAAATTAATGATAGATTAATATAAGTAAATCATTGATGACAAGTAAGTGACTGCCATGTTTGTCAGGTCTGAGTCTGAGTTGGTTTTTCAGTACTGTGTTGATAGAGGGTGTTTGCAGTTATAGCAGAGAGGATTTCTTTTTCTGACAGAATTATTTGGATTGTTGATCTCACTCAGCTCATATTCTTCTTCATATTGGTCAGTGCTGGACTCCTCTCTGACAGCACATATACTGCCTGTGTTCTGAGGGAGATGAAAACACTCCCATCACTCCAAAATGACAGAACACTCGTGCTCAGAAATATTCATTTTTAGCTTGTTGACTTACTGTCTCCTTTCTGTAAATTCTAAAAAGAGCTAAAGCAAAAACGTCTCTGAGTACTACTGTCTTTAGATTTTTTCACTGGTTCCAGGTAAATAAAGTGCAGTTGGATATGATTCCATCCAATCTGTCTTTCTTAATCCTGGCTAATGTGATTTCTCCAGTGTGTGTAATCTCTTTTTTGACATGACTTTTTTGCTGCCATCCTTTCTGCCTTTACAAACATGACTGTCACCTTGAACATGACTGTACTCCTGTCTCTTCAAGACCTTTAAATGTAAATTAAAAACAGTCCACTGATTTTAGGTGTTAAGTGAAAATTTGTAGTTAGCCTCATCTTATTTTCTTCATTTTCAAACTGAAAGTAGAGATAAATAAATACTAGGGATGGGAAATACAGTCTGTGAATTACATTTAACAAATGTGATGCAAAATTTACAATCCACATGAATGCATGAAAAGTCAATAGCAGGAGGTGGGTCAATACACAAATAACACCCCAAACAGAAGCTAAAGTCATAGTTCAGGATGTAAAGTGTTCCATGTAGATGGAGATAAAGAAATGACAGCAGCATTGTTTCTGTTTTGCAGGAGAGTTAAATACACAGGCTAATTATGTGCATTTTAACCAGAACACTTAGTGTGTATTGGACAGAGCAGAGACAGGAGTTAATCAGGAAAAGGCTGTCCATTGACATAAAGGCTTGCCTGTTTGAACTGTGTCTGTATTTTCCTTTATTTGTTTTAGAATATGACGCTAAATCCAAATCGTCTTTAGTTTAGGAAAAAAAAGGTAAAAGGATTCACATATAGGATTTAAGGCATCCGACTGATTCGGTGGGTTTTAGTAAAGGATGGGCTGCGGTTTGGTTGCAACCTAAGCAAAGACTGACATTCCGCGGCCAATCAGTTCGCTTACATAATGAACTCACAGAAGACTTAGTAAACCGATGCACTTTCGCAACAAGTTCCTCCTAGGGGAGAATAATTTGGTACATTTAGTCCATCGTTAAATTCCCAGTTCGCCTGTATGGACTGTTTACAACCTCTCAAATCACTGGACCAGGAAAAGAAGACACACCCCCTGCCAGCTGGACAACTGACCCTCTCTGCCCCCCACGTCTGGTGTCAACAGGAATGGGGACCCCTCAGGAGCCAAAAGGGGTTTTTCACATTGCTTGCACTTTTACCACAGAAAAACTGTTTCTACAACCTCATCCATTCTCTCCTCATTCAGCCCAGCTTTCGCCAGAAAGATAAAAAAGAATGTAAACAAAAACAGCTCTACAAACTACAAATTTGGGTGTATGATGCTTGATGCCCATGTAATCACATGAAACATGAGGATCTACCACACACAGTGACCATTTTCATAAAACAGACTGAAGGCAGATGTTCTTCATGACTTTCAACGTTCATCACAGATCTGTGTGTCCTGCACTGGGGCGCTTCCTAGAGTGTTGTAGATTTCAATGAAGATCAAAACTGACAATGAAGAAAAGTCATCCAGCCTCTAATGAGGAAATGCCAATAAAGATCAAATAAATTACAATGTCCTCCTCAGAACCCTGATGTTCAGAGAGCACAAACTACACATCTGCACAAGACTAGCCAATGTATGTCAATTAATTACAAATAACGTCCCGGACCGATGTGGACCCCTGGTGTTCCACTTCTGGTGTTCCTCCCAGTAACCCCCCCCCATCACACACACCCAGCTGGCTCCCGTGCACTCACTCACACACACATTCCCATTTATATAAACCATTCAGTAGTTTGGATAAAAGAGTAAAATATGGAGCGAGTCTGCCATCTGCTGTTCGTTTTCCAGCTCAGTGCTCTTCAAAGCAGTTCTCAAGTTATGACCAAACAGTCTGTTGCATTCTGGATAGAATTATTTTTTTATAAACAAAAAAATCATGCGCTCTCTGAAAATCAGGCCTCCGATGAGGATATATGCATCATTCTGGCTTACATTATTATTTGTATTCCATGTGCATTTCAACAGAATAGTCATCGAAAAGACATGCAATGGAATTAGTAATAAATGTCTGAATAAGTCATGGCTTTACAACACTTTGCTTACTATATATTGAATAAAAGATCCCTACGAGCCTAGAAAAGTACTGACATAAAGTCCAAATCATTATGAACTTCTTTGAGCACAGAGATAAAAGAAGGGTAAAATATCCACTGTGTATCAGTAATTACAGTATGCATGTTTTTTTAAAAGCAATGGCAACCATCACAAACAAGGACTAGAAACTAAATGATAGAATTGCATTATTAAATAAATACAGAAGCAAAGGAAAATAAGAACAGACAAAGATGACGGTTTTGTTGAAAATGGCCTACATACTGTACTAATTGCGACCATGCAACCACACATTTTTCCAGATCGCCATCATTCAGATGATGCACTACTCTGGCCTAATATTCCAGCATGTGTGCAGAGCTACCTTTGTGATATACTGCATCCCAAAATGACATAACAGCCTGTTTTGCAATAACTTACTGCATCACTGGCCTTAGAGTGGGTTTGCTTACTTTTAATAAAGTTAAAGTTAACAAACCACATAGATAATGCTGTTAAAACAGAATAACCTACCACACAGCTTAGCAGCTCATATTACCAACTACAAGTGTAATTAAAAAGGTGGTGGAAATTCCTTCTTCCACCTCAGGTACAATAATCTAATTTAAATAAAGAGCAAAGGTTCAACTGAAATTTTTAATTTCACGAGCCCGGGGAGTCCCCCATCTCTTTCTCCACAGAAGGTTCTGAGACTTCCAGATACAGATTTTAACACAGGTTAATATACTCATAAAGGCTAGAGTGATGCCTTTTCAATGGCTAAGAAACTTTGTGAAACGTTCTAGGGATTGGTAACCAGTCACTTCCACACCTTGACCAACCCCCGTTACCAAGACAACGCTCATGTTTTATGCATACAAATGAATATCCATTCATTCACCAAGAATATTTCTGAACCTTCATGCACCCTTGTAAGTTATTGTTTCTGCTCAGCTGCAGAGATATTTTGCCCCTGCCTGCAGTGACCCTGAAGACGTCTGTGTGAACTTCTACTCCCATGCATGCTTAACTAGGTCTCATACCTTAACAGAACAGACTGGCCTAGTTCAAAGTCACATTCACGCTGAAATATTAATCACACAATTAATGCAGTTAACCTAAGTAGCGTAAGAAGTTAAATGAAATAACACAACAAAAATCCTCCACTAATGACTCTCCTTACAGCAAAAGTACAAAAACATGTCAAAGCGCACGGGTTTACCATGGATGAATCCAAAGCTGGCATTTTTAATTACATATTTTGAAAATACCTTGTAAATGGTTGGTATCGAGTGTCTTTTAAAAGTCATGCTGCTATAGAGCTGAAAATCAGCCAGCCATGGTTGCTAAGCAGTGACTGGATGAATAAGGAAAGTACAGCACATGACCTTCGTCTCATGCTAGATACTATACTATATACTACTGATAGAGCAGTAAACAATATATACTGATGCAATATGCAGTATACAGTACACAGTATGCTATTTCGAATACAGCCACAGGGGGTTACTTATACAGCAAGATGAACAAAACACTGGTGGAGAGGATGAGGACAGAGTGGAGCTGCAAGCAACACAGCTGGGTGGGATAAGTCATGATTATTAACACATTAATTCCTGATCATTCAGACACTGAAGACAGCCTTCACTCTCTTGATACATGCATTAAATAAGATAAGATAAGATAAGATAACCTAGATAGATAGATAGATAGATAGATAGATAGATAGATAGATAGGCGTGTGTGTGTGTATGTGTGAATGTGTGTGTGTGAGTATAAGTGTGTGTGTGTGTGCGTGTTATTCATTTATTCTTACTTATTTGTTTGTTTGTTATTTTTTGCTTATAGTTAATGACTTAATTCCTGTCAGTTTTACTGTAGCATTACCATGAAGTCATTCAGGAATTCTTTAGTTCTTTAGACTTGAATGATCAAGAGACTGAGGGGGTGGACATCTCCGAAACAATCTGCTCCCACCTCATTATGCTTATAGATGCTTGCTGGTGCTTCACAAAGCCGAGCGTCTAATCAGTGTTGGATAACCTAACTGCTTTTGAGAAATGTATTGAAAAAGGGAATTCTTTAAAGGTGAGGAACTGCAGAGTACAGAACAGCTGTTGAAATAAAGTAAAAAAGAATAGGCATTGAGTAAGGAGACGTGAAAGTAAAGAAACAGGTTTTTATCCTATTCTTGTGAGCAGACTGACGCCAAATAATGATGTACAACAAAGCCAGTGTGGAAGAACTGATGCAAAAGGGCCTATAACCTTGGAATAACTTCTCAATCTGGTCTCATAGTGAGTGGACTGAGTGTTCTGTGAAGTTTTAGGTAGAAGCAGTGAGAGTATGAGTGAGTCAGGAGTACGACAGAATCAGAAATAAAATCAAACTGACTGATCTCAGGAACAAGAGGTTCTTGTTTGTATGTTTCTTTGTAGTTTTTTGTTTGTTTGTTTTTCTGAACTTACTACAGCTGTGAACCAGACATAAAATTGTTGTGGTTTGATCCCTAAGTGGACACAACAGGGCTTTTGCAGCTCCTTTTGTGAGAGCAGATTCTGAGATCTGGGATCCATAAAGAGAAAACAGAGATCAAGGCTTGATATGAAAGAAGAGATGAGATCTGTCGAAGGTTGTTCCCAGGATTAATGACTTGGGCAAGATTCACTGGATCCAGCTGTCCCAATAAAAAAATAATAATTCACAAAGTGAAAAGAAAGATGCTAAGAAGTTATATCCTTTAATACAACAATTTCACATTAGCTTTTGTAAAATCTTGATGTGTATATAAGGCCGATAATTTAGTTGACCTGTTGTTCGCTGTGACCTTAATTCTTAATTGTCAAAATAATTGAAAGAAATGACAATTAAGTTTGAGAGACATAAATTGTCAAACTATTTAACAACCTGGAATTAGATATTTAACTGAGGCTGTACAGGGTGCAGTGTTGGCCATTTCTGATTATATGCTACGGTCCCTATGACAGAAACCCCTGATTTAAAAGAACACAGTGTTTCATATATAGCAATACAGTGTTTTACTCAAAAAATGTGTTTTAATACAAAAGGATAATAACCAATGATTTCCCATTCACACTGACTTGCTTGTGTAGGATTGAACTTTTATCAAGCAACACATGACATACATAAAAAGTAAATCTGAGATTCAGCATCATTATTGGTATTGGTAAAAAAGCAACATGTCTTCAGAGGCCTCTCTGGCACTGTGATGGGAGCAGACCATGTTCTGCATCGCATTTTGCCTCGCTCTCTTCATCTTGCAGTAATCATCTAGACAACAAAGTTATCTTCAATGCTTTAGGCATCCCAGAGCGGTTTTGCCATCAGTTCTTTTAAGTTTAAGCTTTTGCTCTGGGACTTCAGTCTATTTTTCTGCCAGAACGTCAGGTCATCCTGCGGACAAACTGAACAGATGTCTGTCAGTAGCACTGTTCTGCAACAATGCAACTACAAGAACAATTCTTTTGTTGCCAGAGGAATTTCCAGAGATGCTAATGCGCAACTGAATGTGCTGAAAAAGTATTCTCTTTGAGGTTATCTCACTGAGATTATTTTTGAGTTAAATGATCTATGTCTATCAGGTAAATGCACAAGTCCGAAAGAAAGGTTTTTTTTTTAAACCAAACTTCATCACCCTTGTCCATTAGGTTTACAGGTATGGATTAGTCATGGCTCTTATTATCCGTTGCGCTTCAGAAGTTGCCAGGTGTTAGAGTTAATGCATTTTTATCACCCTGCAAAAGCGAGCTGTAAAGCTTCACCACTGTTGTTTGTGGAAGGCTTGAAAAAAAGCTATAATTAATCTGTTAGTCAAGCTACACTGAGTGGGCAATCTAACACCACTCTCAAAAGACGCAAAATGACTTAAGACAGATTATGCACTATACAGAAAAACCAAACACTGAAAATAAAGAAAAGTATGCACTTAATTAATTAAAATTAAAATTAATTAATGAAAATTGATGAGGATTTTCAGAAAGTAAGTAAGTAAAGTGTATTTTTAAATCTTTCCAGAAAAGAGTCACAAAGCATTGTTCAAAGGGAAAAAGAAAACAGAATAAAGCAGAACAAAACAACAGTGACAGCAAGTTACCCAAAAGCCATTTTGAGCAGGGGCGTCTTAAGTTTAAACAGTACAACTGACTCAACCAACCACAACTCTGGCTGAAGAGTATTCCACAGCCTGGGACTGACAGGCTGAAAGGCACGATCCCCACGTGTCTTCAGGCTGGGGCATGGAATAGAGACGTGGGCCTGGTGAGCGGATCTCAGCACTCGTCCAGTTGAGTACAGCTGCAGAAGGTCTGATATGTACCAAGGAGCCTGTTCATGCAGGGTTCTGAAAGTCAGTATCAGGATTGTAAACTGAATTCTAAATTAAAGTGGGAGCCAGTGTGCATTAGATAAAACAGGAGTGATGTGTGACCATTTATGCGTGCGCATTAAAAGCCTGGCAGCTGCAGTTTGAATAGTTTGAAGACAAATAAGCCAGATTTACCTAAACAATTCAAAAGGGAATTGCAGTTATCCAAGAAAAATGAAATAAATGCATGGATGAGCATTTCCAGTTCAGCTCTAGAGATGCAAGATCTCAGTTTAGAAAGGTTTCTCAGATGAAATAAGCATGAACGACTCAAAGACTTTACTGAGCATCAAAGCTTAGAGATCATATAACACCTAGATTATGTTGTGATGCGTGAAAGAACTTAAAGATGGCTGAAAGTTATTGGCTAATTGTCACATAGAGTCCAGGGGAGGGTTGGCAAAGACTAACACCTCAGTTTTCTGGACATTTAGCTGTTATTGGCTGAAAGTTATGTATTAACTGCGTCAAGGCAATCAAGAAGGCAAGATAACTTGTGAAGGTATTTGAAAGAGCAATAAATCTGGATGTCATTATAAAATAGTTGGTATGAGATATTGTTAAATGAATTTACTTGAGCCAGGGGAATTATGTATAGTGAAAAAAGAGTGGGGCCCAAAATAGACCCCTGGGGGACCCCACAAGTCAGTGAAGCAGTGGCTGAGAAAAACTCAGCAACACATGCTGAAAAACTGCTATTAACCAAATGCAGGTGAACCAGATCAGAGCTGTGCCAGAGATTCCCAGTAAATATTTTAATCTATTTATAAGACTCCTATGACCAACTATGTCAGAGGCTGAACTAAGATAAAGAAATACTAAAACAGGGCAATAACCAGGACCTTCAACTATCAGTAAATCATTCAAAACCCTGAGAAGTGGTGTTTCTGTAGAATGATACTTACGAAAACCAGATTGAAAAGTATCCCATCTCTTTTGTTTCTCTAGAAAATATTTACTTGCTGCTCAACAACTTTTTCAGTTACAGATGAACAATGACCAGAATGGAGATAAACTAATTGCTAATTTAGGTTGAACGTAATCAAAGTTAAAAAGTCAAACAAAACACATTTATAATCACTGAAGGTAACATACACAAAATGCCTTCTAGGTTTACATCATGAAAAAAAGGATCAAGTGTATGCCCTCCTATATGAGAAGAACTTTAAATATGCTGCATAAAATTGAAAGACTGTGATATCCATGACTGTAGAGGCTACCCTGCACAAAAGATCATAGATATGCAGATTAAAGTCTCCACTTATTAACACATTATCCAATTTGATAATAGGAGTTAAAAATCAGACAATTCCGATAAAACAGAACTGGCAGGCCCAGGGGGTCGGTAAATTAAAATACAGTACATTGAATTGAGTCAACAATTTTAGTCGGTTGCAGGAATGGTGGATGGTTGTGCTGACCTGTTGACATGAAAACTTCATCCCGTGAAAAATTGTGACACCGCCACCACGGCCGGATAACTGAGATGTGCTTACAAATGAGTATTCCGGTGGACAAAGTTTGTGGAAATGAATAAAAGCCATCTCCTGTTGCCAAGTTTCCATCACAAATATAAAATCCAGGTTTTCGCTGCAGAACAGGCCATTAAGGATAAAAGACTTATTAAAGATAGAGGACACATTTATCAAAGCCACCCTGCTTGGAGCCGAGGGGAGAGCATTAATCGCTGAAGCTGGAGCCAGGGGAACATCAAGCAGCAAACTGAGGGTTCTTCCTCACCCGCAGGCAGACAACTTGCTCACTGGAAGAGGCAGGTAAAATTGGGCGTAAGCACAGATCTCTTATACAGCAAAAAGTCAGGTTCTTCTCAGCAAAGTGTGGATCATGGTGAAAGCAATGGTCCAGCACAATATAGCATTACCAGAGGTGATGAATCCTCACTTGTAGATCAGCCCTGCTTCCACGCCTCTTCCCAGGCCTTCTGGGCTGAAAGTGCCCAGCCTGCAACAGAAGAGAAAGAAGACTGAGCACAGCTGAGCATTTAAAAAGACAGGGCAAAATACTCTAATTCAGAGCAACAAGGAATGATCATACAGAAGAACATATTAGGCACCATGACTTAACGTTAAAACTGAAATGGCGGGATAAAAGGTGAACAGACAAAAAACAAACGGGCCAGCCTCAGGCAGCATCAGGCATCTTGGTTCAGAGAAAGCATGTCATTGTGTAGATATGATGAGCAGATGATGTATATGATATATCAAGGGCATATACATGATGCAAGTAGTCCACTATTTTGTGCGCACGATTGAGTATTCTTCCAGCTCGTTGTTCCATGGGTGGCTCTAATGGGCTGTAAGGCCGAGTAATGCAATTGGCCTAATATTTGCACAATGACAACAATGTTTTCTCCATCCTGTGCCATACTGTGAAGATGAAGAAATGAAAAGAATGCACAGGCAGAAAATTTGCAGTGGGAATTCCAGTGACCATTCCAGAATGAAGAAAAACAGCTTGTGGTCAACTGATGTGAAATTTAATATTGCAAACTATTAAAATTACATAACGATTGCCCAATGTTAAGCCTGCCAAATGGCCAGTTAATTTTAACTGGCTTCATGATGTTGATTACTGGCTCACCATTAACACCAGTTATATAGAGTGGCTCAAAGAGGCAGTGTGCAAAATTTCAATGAAACAGTTATTTGCATTTAATAGGCCCCCCTATGGACTAATTGGTCCCAAACTTGCTGGACTACCCTAAATCCATGTGATGTTAAGTTTCATAATCGGTGAAAGTTATCAAGTTATCGCAAGCTATTGTCATGTTTTTAAACTAAGCTTCATTCTAGAAGCACACATCATATA
>JBBPCZ010050124.1:0-12877 GCA_037974445.1 Brycinus macrolepidotus
TCATTAGTTACAGGGACAGTCTTACAGTCATTAGTTACAGGGACAGTCTTACAATCATTAGTTACAGGGACAGTCCCTCTGGAGACATTGAGGGTTAAGTGTCTTGCTGAAGGACACAATGGTAGAAACTGAGGGGGGAGGGGGTCTGAAACTGCAACTTTGTGGTCATCGGGTTCACAGGCAAGTGTTTTACTCACTAGTCTACTATGTATATATCTATCTATTATGAATGTGTCATGGAGAGAGAGCAGATGTGTCAAAAAGAAAAAAACAGTTAGACGAGGAATCGCAGTCAAAGCAGTTTTTTTCAATAAAACGCCCAAGTACTGGAGAGACCTTTTGAGATTTAAAAAAATCCCTCAAGATCCTCTCCGGAGTAAAGTTTATATAGAATACAAACAACATTTTATCTTTCATATGCAAATGAACCAACACCTTTTGGCAATTAGCCATCCAATCCTAGCACTCTGGACCGCCCTAGGGGCAGGACAATGTCCTTGCAGGTGTGTTCTATCCCTGACCCTCCAAGCTTAAATAAATGTATTTGCCAATATCTTATGTTCAATGCAGTTCAGTACATTCTGTGCAAATGTAATACATTCTTGTGTTCAGTAGAACTACTCCCGCCCATTTCACAGAAAACTAAACTGATCTCAGAGTGCTGCTCTCTCTCTCTGTCTCTCTCTCTCTCTCTCTCTCCAAACCAGGGTGGCTGAGGTTGTTTCTGTGTGGAGTTTACTTGCTCTCCAAGTGTTTGCATCTCTCTCTCTCTCTCTCTCTCTCTCTCACTCCCTCTCTCCCTCTCTCTCCCTCTCTCTTTCTCCCTCTCTCTCTCTCTCTCTCTCTCTCTCCCTCTCTCTCTCTCTCGCTCTCAGGCTGGAAGTGCAGGACAATGGCAGAGGCCAGTATTTCACTAGATCGGAACCAGCTCAGCTGTCCAGTCTGTCTGGATCTTCTGAAGGACCCAGTGACCATTCCCTGTGGATACAGTTTCTGCATGGTGTGTGTTAATGGCCACTGGAACAAGGAGGACCAGAAGAAGGTCTACAGCTGCCCCCAGTGCAGAGAGACTTTCACTCCAAGGCCTGTTCTACGTAAAAAAAAAAACATACTGGGTGAAGTGGTGGAGAAATTGAAGAGAACTGAACTCCAGGCTTCTTCATCTTCCCATTGCTTTGCTGGACCTGGAGATGTGGAGTGCGATTCCTGCACTGGAAGAAAACGCAAAGCCAGAGAGTTCTGTCTGGTGTGTTTGGCCTCATTCCGTAAATCTCACGTGAAGCCTCACTATCAATCTCCTGTTTTTAAGAAGCACAAGCTGGTGGAAGCCTCCACACAAATGCAGGAGATGATCTGCTCTCATCACGACAAACTGATGGAGATCTACTGCCGCACTGACCAGAGCTGCATCTGTTACCTGTGCACCATGGATGAACATAAAGGACATGAAACGGTCTCAGCTGCATCAGAAAGAACCCAGAAACAGGTCAGAACTTGTGAGTTATTATAGTCATTCGTTTTTATTCTTATTTAGTTTGTTTACTTTGATTAATTTTGACTCAGTTTCACTTCTGTTTTTTGATATTTGTTATGCAAAGCTGGGTGCAAAGGAAAGGAAAGTCATTTTGCATACATGAGGCAAATGACAAGGAGTCAGAATAGATCAAAAAGCTTTCACATGTTGTGATTGTTGATCAAGGATCAGGTTTGATCTTTTTGACCATGGTATATTAAGCTGTAATGTCAAAAAACCCAGCAAGCATTCCAGTTCCATCTACCCATCCATTCATTATCTGAGCTTTTTATCCTTAACAAGGGTTGAGGGTGGTGCTGAAGCCCAGCCCAAGTGGAAAAACACCTTGGACAGGTTGTCAGTCTATTGCAGGGCAAACAAACACACACCCACACCGAGGGGCAATTTAGTATCTCCAGTCCACCTGACCTGTTTTTGACTGTGGGAGGAAACCGGAGATCCTGGTGGAAACCCATGCAAACACTTGGAGAACAAGTACACTCCACACAGAAAGAACCTCAGCCACCCTGGTTGGGAATCTTATGTTTAAGTCTTATGTTTGAATCCCCAGAAATATTATAATTCACATTTCCTGTGACAATAAACTAATAAGACAATTAATAACCAACATATGTCCTCTGGACTGTATTTATAACTGTAACAACTCTGCCCCAGAGTCAGATGAAAGAGGTGGAGATGGAATTCCAGGTGAGGCTCCAGAAGAAAGAGAAGAAGCTAGAAGAGCTGAAACAGGCTATAAGAACTTTTAAGGTTAGTACCTGGTAACATATTGTCTCATATATGTTGTAGACTATACTAAAGGTACACATTTGGATAGTTCATCTAAACCTTTTAACTCATCAGTTTCCATCTTACCACAAAGACGTTTCACAAAGTTGTGGACACAAGTAGTAAAGTCTTGTATCGTCAGATAGAATTTTATAACACATGAATTAGACAAGTTAAATACATCGATGAGGCTTTACCCTGACTTTGGAATTTCCACAGAAGTTTGATGAAGTTTGAAAAGTTGCAGTGCGCCACCACCCAGTACAGTCCGTGATACCATGTGAATGCAGTAAACCAACCTGGTATTGTTCACATAATAAATGAATCGGTTGCTAATAACCACCCAAACAGTAATTACGATTTGGTGAGGTTACAAATTAACACAGTCTGCCCGAATGTACCACACATTGTATGTTAATATGGTCGCAATCATCTGAAGTTCTATGCATATGGAAAGGGAAACCATCTAACCAGGCTAAGTTCTAGATAGTCACTACTAGCAGAGGACCAGCTGCTCATCCTGCCCTTTGAAGTTCATGATACTTTTCATACTGATGCAGCGTTTCCTGGTAGCTGTTGAGTCAAGTGGATGCATCAAATTACTCTTTCCTGGTTCTTGGCCACCTGTTGGCCAATGCTACGTTTCTCCTAACAGTGCTCTACAGAGGCAGCATTGAAGGACAGTGACAAGATCTCTGCTGAGCTGATCTGCTCCATCAAGAAAAAAATCCTTGAGGTGACAGACTTGATCAGACGTCAGGAGAGCACCCAACTGAGCCAAGGTGAAGAACTCCAGAAGAAACTGGAGCTGGAGGTTGCTGATCTAAAGCGGAAACACACCAAGCTGGAGCAGCTTTCACACACAGAAGATCACATCAGTTTCCTCCTGGTAACAATCACTGATATACAGGAGACCAGATTCTCAGAAGGTTTCTAAAATGACATTTAGAACAATCAGGAAACCACTAAATATACCTGTGTGAAATTACAAGTGTGTATTGGGTCTAATTTGGTCTAAGATCACTTATCATGCTTGAACATGTTTATTCAACTCAGTCCATCCCCCCTCTTTCTGTAGACTTTCCAGTCTTTCTGTGAATCTTTTGGGTCTACAGACTCTTCCAACGTCACTGTCAATGAACATCTCTCACTGGACGGAGTTAAAAAGTCCCTACAGAATCTCAAAGAGTGTCTAGAGAAACTCTGCACGGAGGAAACCAACAAAATCCTCAGTAAACATGGTAAGAGGAGGCTGCTGCTGTAAAGATAGATATCTTCATTTGCCAGGGACACGTTGAGCTACAGAGGGTGTTGCAATACCTCAGTCACTTTCAGGACCAATGATGGGTGGAGAAAAATACATTCCTTGATTCATATGATAACATCAGTATTGCTACAATTTTGTTTTATTGACTATCTGCCAATATTAGCAGCAGCTTGAGCTGCAAGAATGTTATCAAGAGTCTATCAAGAGTCTGTTGAAGCGGTTGCTGTATAAGTGACTTGACCACAGAATTGGAATCTTAACATCACAGCACCCACATTATTGGTTCTTTATTTTTCGCTTATAGTACTTAATATAGAAATTATCTAAACTATTCTTTAAATTGGGGTAAAATATTTGGCATAGCATTTAACATGACATCACAGTATATGTCTCACAAAGGCTGCTTAAAATGTTATCACCCCCAAATTATAACGTTTTCCCATGTAAAATGAATTATTTTTTCAAGCTTAATGGTTGACATTGGCCTGCCATACAATGTTTAAAATATAGTATGGTTAAAAATGTATATAGTGGGAGAGATTTATGTTTTTACAGCTATATTTATATTTTCTATAGCTATTTTTCTTGAGCTAAATATCTATCACAATTATGTTCATATTTATTGACAGACACATTTACAAAGTGTAGTATGACAGAAAGAAAGTTACAGAGAAACAAGAGATTTGTTCTCAAAACATAATAAACACATTATACTGTTTTAACAACATTTTGGTTTTGTTTAAATGGTTGTGATTTGCATGTTTCTCCACAGCTGTAAGAGTTCAGCTGATTTTACCCTCAGAGCCAAAGAGCAGAGAGGATTTTCTGCATTGTATGTGGAAAACACACACACACACACACACACTCAAATGTATAAATATTTTTATATAGCTTGTTTTTAAAAGCTTGTTTTTATATAGCTGGTTTATATATATATGTGGTCACGCCTTATTTTCAGAGTCAAATATAGATCTACATATTCTATAACTGTTATCTGGTAATTACCAACTTTATAACAGCATTAGGGTTAGGTTTAGTATTAGGTTTAGGTTTTGGCTTAAAGTAAAGATTTGGTTTAGTCAGTGGTGAATCATGATTATTAGAGCTAAGCCTTCAGTTCCATAAACATAAAAACATGATAAAAGTGAAAAAAATTCACCTGTACATTAATGCTAATTATTTGACCACCCTTAAGAGATTCTAGTAGAATGTTCACCTATAAAAGTGTTTCTATGTTTGTAAAAGACATTTGAACAGATCTGTGGGTTTGTATGCAGCATTTCTACAGCGACTCCTTCAGTAAAGAGTCCTGGAATAGAGCTGCTGCTGTTCACCACCTGACATTCTCACACTGGTTACATCACCTGACTCACACCCACTGATTAGACCGTCTGACACACACACACACACACACACACACACACACACACACACACACACACACACACACAGGTTACACCAATTGACACTCACCCACTGGTTAGACCATCTGACACACCCACCCACCCACTGGTTACACCATCTGACACACACACCCACTGATTAGACCATCTGACACACACCCACTGGTTAGACCATGTGACACACACACACACTGGTTAGACCATGTGATACAAACACTGGTTATACCAGCTGGCCTGATGACGTTGGTGGTTAATCTGACGAGGGGCTGGACTTCAGTCCAGCTCCTGAAGGAGTGACCAATAGGAAAGCTCCATCCACCTAGATCTACTGAGTGTGTTTTAATTATTTAACTCTGTTGTTTTCAGACAGAAACTTGAGTTAGATTTAGTAGGTTTTATTATCTTTAACTTTTACGTTTAACTGCATCTTATAGATGTGGTTGAATGTTAGTTAAGGACAAGATCAGCAACAGTGGACATATGTAAAGCTTTATACATATTGCTATTTCTTCTTCATTTTTTAAGATTTCAAACAACTGTCTCTGGACCCAGACACAGTAAACTGTTCCCTCGTCCTGTCTGAGGACAACAGCCTGGTGAGGTGGAGCAAGAGGAACCTGCGTTACCCTGATCATCCCGAGAGGTTTGACGGAAGGGCGCAGGTGCTGTGTAAGGAGAGTATTTGTGGACGCTGTTACTGGGAGGTTGAGTGGACCGGCAAGGAGGACTGGTTTGTGTCCATAGCGGTCTCATATAAAGGGATCAAAAGGAAAGGGCAGGATAAGGAGTGTGTGTTTGGACACAACGAGCAGTCCTGGAGTCTGAAGTGTTTCTCCACTCTCTCGTTCTGGCACAACGACATCAAGACTGAGATTCCAGCCCCATCCTCCTCCAGGGTAGGAGTGTATGTGGACCACGATGCAGGAACTGTGTCCTTCTACAGCGTCTCAGACACGATGACCCTCCTGCACACAGTCCACACCACCTTCACTCGGCCTCTCTATGCTGGGATTGGGGTTGAAGGGGGGCGCGTAAAATTATGTGTTCTAAAACGAAGGATCCTACCCTGGTCATCATTTATTTGAACTGTTTCCTTCAGGGAGGTGTTTCAGGACCATTAAACCAGAACAAACAGACTGAAAAACAGCTTTCACCCCAGAGCTGTCACTGCACTGAGCTCTGGATTATAAAATATGTACATACTGAACTAAATACTGGTGCAACACTGGCACAATTTTCCTGTCGGGCATTACCTCTACATACGTTCTAGTGCACTAAAAGTAGTACTTTATTTATTTATTTATATTCTTTTTCTTAATTCTGCTTTTTACTTTTTAAATAGTACTGAATGAGAGCTCCATCTCCATTTCGTTCTACTTGTACAATGACAATAAAAATATTCTATTCTATCACCCCTTTACACCCAAACTGTTGTAAGTACCACGCCTCCACTGGTAGGGAGGGATGGCCGTCTCTCTCTGTCTCTCTCTTTCTCTCTGTCTCTCTCTCTCTCTCTCTCTCTCTGTCTCTGTCTCTCTCTTTCTCTCTGTCTCTCTCGCTCTCTTTCTCTCTCTCTCTCTCTCTCTGTCTCTCTCTTTCTCTCTGTCTCTCTCGCTCTCTTTCTCTCTCTCTCTCTCTCTCTCTCTGATCTGTATCTGGGTGAAGTTAAGAACTGCCACCTTGGAAACTTCAAAGCTGCTGCTTTTTTAGCTGCTGATGCAGCAAAACTGGGCGCTGTAGGTCGACTGGTCCTGCAGCAGGTGTTTACACACAAACACACACCCACCCACACACCCACCCACACCCACACACACACACACATATACGGCCATGATGGAGAGATGAGTATTGTGATGCTTTTGCATCAGAGCGAGCGGCGCTTTATTGCTGAATATGACAATCAGGATCTGCTGATTAGGAGAAATTTAACACACACACACACACACACACACACACACACACACACACATACCCACGCATTATACACTCACTATGCACACACACACTCACTACACCAACCCCTACACACAGTGTGCATGTAAAAGAATCACACCCTTCAAAAAAGTCACATTATGTTGCTTTGTAACCTGAAATGAAGATACACACACACACACACACACACACACACACAAACACACAAACATAACAAATTCTCCAGCTGTGTTTACTTAACCTCAAAATCCAAGTAAAAAAAAAGTTAAGAAAAAATTAAAAGTACTAAAAGTAAAATTAAGAAACCAGAATCACTGAGAAGGATAACAGATCAACCCCTCATAAAAAAATCTGTGAACTCAGATATCACTAATCAGCTTCTCTTTTTCACACTAAGCCAACTGGCTTCCACCTGTGATCAGCTAGAATGGTTTTGGTTAGTTTAACATAAAAACAACTGATTCTGGATCTTTACAGTACTTGGTGGTGCAACGGCAAGCAAACAAATATGGGCGGCAAGGCACTGTCAGAAGATCTCAGGGATAAAGTTGTGGACATGAATAAGTCTGGAGATGGTTCCAAAAATGTTTAAAGACTTTATCAACCCCTAGGAGCAGAGCAAAGTCTGTAATTAAGAAGTGGAACGTGTTTGGTCCTACTACGACCCTCCCTGGATCAGGTGGTTCCTCCAAACTGGATGGTAGAGAAGAGGAGGAAACTGGTCAGAGAGGCTAACAAAGAGGCATGTGGCAACTCTGAAGCAGTTACAGGAATTTATGTTGAAAAGTGGTCACTGTGTGCAACAGTATCTCAAGTGCTCCACGAATGTGGCTTGTACAGGAGGGTCGCAAGCAAAAAGCCACATTAAGTCTCAATTGAGCTTCACCAGACCACACTTTTAAGACTGAGGCCAAATGGAAAAAGGTGTTCTGGTCAGATGAGACCAAAACTGAACTATCTGGCCTCAACAACATACAAACAACACAATACAAACAACATTTTATCCCTCATATGCAAATGAACCAACACCTTTTGGCAATTAGCCATCCAATCTTGGTACTCTGGACCCTCCTGAGGGCGTGATAATGCCCCCTGAGATGTAAAGCAAATTCGGTGCAGTAAAGCAAATTCGGTGCAGAATTTGCTTTCCTATGTTCTTTACTGTGCAGAAAAACAGGAGAACACTGGAGAACGTCACAGCTGGGAGGATCTACAGCGACCGAATGATGTTACTCATAATTATTCATAATAAGGCACTCCCTCTCGAGTTCTACTGCTTAAATAAACTCCAAACAAACATGAAAGAGTCTCAGAGCTACGCTGAATTATGCAGATATAAGAAGACTACAGATGTTCACACTGAATGGAGAGGTCTCTCAGGCTTCTGTAGCATCCAGTTGCTTAGAAAGGAGAATCCTGGAGGCCAGTTACCCGTCCCCTTTCTCTGTCGCTGAATGTCAAATGGCTCCCTACTTCCCTACACAGTGCACTGTGTGATTTAAGGTCTTTTTGCCACTCTACACCCAAACAGTGCTCTAATTCTCCAGTAAGGAGCTGTGTTTGAACCTCCAGTGGCTCTTTGTTGGACATTATGCACTGTTTGGGTGCACTGAGCCAGTATTTAATCCTTTTTCCTACGAAGTGCACAAGGAAGGAACTGGGATTCAGCCTCTTTCACTTTAACAGCCGCAGAAGCAGGAAGCAACTCCCACCCATTTCACAGAAAACGAAACTGACCTCAGAGTGCTGCTCTCTCTCTCTCTCTCTCACTCTCTCTCTCTCTCTCTCTCGCTTTTGCTCTCGGGCTGGAAGTGCAGGACAATGGCAGAGGCCAGTATATCAGTAGATCAGGACCAGCTCAGCTGTCCAGTCTGTCTGGATCTTCTGAAGGACCCAGTGACCATTCCCTGTGGACACAGCTTCTGCATGGTGTGTGTTAATGGCCACTGGAACAAGGAGGACCAGAAGAAGGTCTACAGCTGCCCCCAGTGCAGAAAGACCTTCACCCCGAGGCCTGTTCTGGGCAGGAATTACTTTATTGCTGAAATGTTGGAGAAACTGAAGAGGATTGAACTCCAGGCTTCTTCGTCTTCCCATTGCTTTGCTGGACCTGGAGACGTGGAGTGCGATTCCTGCACTGGAAAAAAACGCAAAGCTGTCAAAACATGTTTGGTGTGTTTGGCCTCATTCTGTAAATCTCACGTGAAGCCTCACTATCAATCTCCTGTTTTTAAGAAGCACAAGCTGGTGGAAGCCTCCACACAAATGCAGGAGATGATCTGCTCTCATCACAACAAACTGATGGAGATCTACTGCCGCACTGACCAGAGCTGCATCTGCTACCTGTGCACCATGGATGAACATAAAGGACATGAAACGGTCTCAGTTGCAGCAGAAAGAACCCAGAAACAGGTCAGGGCTTGTAAATCTGAAGTTATTATAGTCATTCGTTTTTATTCTTATTTAGTTTGTTTACTTCAGTTTATTTTGACAAAAGTTTCACTTTTGTTAAATGAATGAAGCACTGTTGCAATAGAGAGCGGCCAATCAGAGCAGAGCTCATTTACATATGTCAGTCTTATAGGCACAATACAGAGCGACCAGTCAGAGTAGAGCTCATTTACATATATGAGTCTTAAAGGCGCAATACAGAGCAGCCAATCAGAACAGAGTTCATTTACATATATCAGTCCTAAAGGCACAAAACAGAACAGCTAGTCAGAACAGAGCTCATTAACGTGTTAGTCTTACAGAGCAGCCAATCAGAACACAGCTCATTTACATTGTTGATGTTTTTGGCGCATAACCTCCCATTCCCTTTAATTCAGGTATCAAAGGGAAGAGATACATTCCCTTTAATACTTGAATTAAAAAATGCAGGTAATTCTTGTTGCAGGAAATTCAACAAGATTTACCTGAATTAATGGGTTCAGGGTCAAAAGGCCTGTAAGAAAGGAGGAATGAATACGGGCCTCCACTGGCAGAACAAGAAACAGTTTCTTCTTTCAGGCTATCAATCAGAACTGAATCATAAATTGTACACACACACACACACACACACTCCTGACCTGAACTTCCCTTTCCTCCTGCTAACACAATGCATATACAAACTAATCTGGACTGCCTTAAACAAACAACTCACGCTCCAACTGCCTTTGTAAACACCCTTCTATTTATTTTTATTATAGTGCACATACTCTGTCCTGCTGCTGCAATATTTGCACAGTAATAGTTGTTGCTACCTCTAGTCTCTCATCTGCATTTCTGCATTTTTGCACATCCCGCTGCTACTGCTACTCTCCGCTGCTAGAACACAGTATCTGTCATAATACTGTATTCATTCAGACTAGGACTGCAGCTGTCGACTGCGCAAATTGTTGTCTTATCCTGTTATTTTGTTGCTCTTGTGTTTTTTTTGCACTCTTTCTATTTACACTCCACGAATTGTGTCCTGTCTGCACTTGTAGTCATGTGGTGTTTCTGTTTTTGTTCTTTGTGGGTCTGTTTTTGTTGTTTGTGTTGCACCACGGTCCTGGAGGAACACTGTTTTGTTTCACTGTGTTCCGTGTATATGGTTGAAATGACAACGAACCTGACTTGACTTGAATTTGACGTTTTCCGCAATAATAAACCAGTGAGAGAAGTCTGATATGTTCCGCTCGTGTTTGTACAGCTCTGTAAGACAAGGTTGAAGAGAAGCTCTTTATCTGACCCTAAAGTCCACACAGATTACAGGTACAGATTTACAACCTGCACTCGTTTCCCTGCAGGCTGAGCTGAAGGAGGAGCAGAGAAGATCCCAGCAGAGACTCCGGGAGAGACAGGAGAAGCTGCAGGAGCTGAAAGAGGCTGTGAACACCATTCAGGTGAGGAGAGCTTTGGTATCTCACAGCTCAGTGAGGAGACCAGGATACTACAGCTGTCCGAATCAGTCACCGTCACGGCAAACAAATCAGATCCATTCGAATGACCGTGGACCGTGGTATTATTAAATAATACATGAATTAAAGTAAATAATTAATTGAAAGCACAATCAATGAATTTATCAAATTAATATGTACAGAAACAAACAGTGCTCTTTTACATAAATCATTCTTAAGGGAGAAGTACAGAATAATACAGAGCGACCAATCAGAACAGAGCTCATTTACACATATCCGTATTAAAGGAGCAGTACAGAACAATACAGTGCAGCAAATCAGAACAGAACTCATTTACATATCTAAGTCTTAAAGGAACAGTAACAAAAAACCTGCAGTGTGAACAAAGTCAGGGAGTGGACTGTCCAGGACTCACAACCCAAGAACTACCAACTAGCAGCATCTCCAGGAACCCACGGTGCCCAATCAAATGTCTGTACCCCCTAAACACGCCGTTTCTAGTTCAGCAAGTTCAGGTTTAAAACCTTCATTTGTGTTTCTCCTGCCAGATCTCTGCAAAGGCAGCAGTGGAAGACAGCGAGAAGATCTTCACTGAGATGATCAGATCCTTGGAGGAAAAACGGTCTGAGGTAACGAGCCTGATCAGAGATCAGGAGAACATCCAGCTGAGTCTTGCTAAGGAACTCCTGGAGCAGCTGGAGCAGGAGATCACTGACCTAAAGAAGAGACACGCCGAGCTGGAGGAGCTTTCTCACAAAGAGGATCACCTCCAGTTCCTCAAGGTGACTGACCTACAGAAGGACCTGCTCCTCAGGAAGCTCCTAAAACCTTAGATCAGATGAAGCTCTGATTGTGGATTAATAGCCATTATTGGACTTCAAGGTGCTCGTAAATGTGTTCTATTCCATTTTTCCCATCTCTGTAGGGTTTCCAGTCTCTCTGTGTCTCTTCAGCAGTTCCAGATTATCCCGACATCACCGTCAATCCTCATCTCTCATTTGATGGAGTGAGGAAACCTCTCTCTGACCTGAAAGAGCGACTGAAGGAACTCAGCAGGGAGGCCTTTAACAAAGTCTATACAGGTGGGGTGGTAGGAGGAGCCTAATGTCATGAAATAGAAGGATAAGAATCTTTACCCATCAGAGATGAGGAAGGTCAGGGTGCTGAAGGTGGTGCATATTTTATGCCTTGTTTATATATTTTAAAGTTTTACGGTAGTGTATCACATGCTGTTGTTGTTTTTGGCTGAGACAGTTTGAAATGTCCTTGTGGAGGGCAGTTCTATAAATTCTATAAATGTAAAGATACAAATGCATAATATTTGTCTCAGCTTTTAGTATGATATCCCAGTGTGCATGATAAACATAGCCGAATATTTGAATGGAAACAAAACTGTTGTTATAGAGCATATTGGAGTTGAAATGTTGAAACGTTTGTTTCCACTCCTTATTTAAGTTTTTAAAATGAAATGTTTTTGTATTTTCATATTTTCCCCTTGTCATTCCTCTTATTATGCGATATTATATATATCTATTAGTATCTATCTATTACTATATGCTCAACTTCAAAATGTTTAAAATAGCATTGCATTGCTTTTCTGTGAGGTAATGATCAAAATAATATGTGATCAAAAACTATTTAAAAATTCACGTATTACTCTACTGCTAACATCGTTTTAGTAGTGATTGCACATCCATCGGTATACATTTATTGTTCTCCTTCTTATTCTTGCACGCTAACTTGTCCAAATTTTAAGATGAGGACGTCGTTCGCAGCACAGATTGTTCACCTCAGTCCAAAATGATATTGAGCTTTTCAATCAATCTATGTAAACACCACTTTTTCTCATTTTCACAAAGTTTTTCCCAAAGGAATAGAATGGTGGGCAAAGGTTTGAGTGCCTCACTTACATTAGTGTAATACAAAAACACTACCAACACCCTATCAATATGGGATCCCTTAAGGCAGAGGTCACCAACGTGGTGCCCGCAGGCACCAGGGTACCCCCAAGGAAGACATGAGTAGCCCGCGGACCTGTTCTAAAAATAGCACAACTCACCAGTGAGCAGCGTCTAACATTTAATTTTATCCT